>SJYA01001197.1:1789725-1816325 GCA_006410615.1 Neotragus moschatus
CCTTCTCCAATGCATGAAAGTGAAAAGGGAAAGTGAAGTGCTCAGTTGTATCCGTCTCTTCACGACCCCATGGACTGCAGCCTACCAGGCTCCTCCATGGGATTTTCCAGGCAAGAGTACTGGTGTGGGGTGCCATTGCCTTCTCCATATAGAGCTAAAGAAGTCCCAAACCTTGAACTTGAACCCTGCCTGATAAATGAAACACCGGGGGCTGTGGAGTTAGAGGCAGAGAGGAAGCTGCAATTGCAAAATCTGAATTACTGAAGAGGGAAAATTGAATTCTGCTTAATAAGATGCTTATTTTTAAAATAAACACTGGAGAGAAAAGAAAAAAAAAAAACCCTCGGATGGAATTTTGTTTATATAAAGATAAAACCTAGATCTAATTCTGGAATGGAAATTGAGAGTTAAAAGTCTGTGAATAATAACACAAGAGGTTATCACCACTGTGGGTAGATTTGAGTCAGTGGGGATAATTACACACCCTGGGTGGCATGTCTGAGAATAGCCCATCAGTCTCTCTGTGGGAATCAAGACTTTTGGGGTAAGTGAAGGCTTTTGGAGCAATAACTCCAGGGTAAGAAGAATACAGTCAGAAACCCTCAACCCTCCCCCTGCATGGGAAATGGCCTGAATGCTGAAACTTTTCATTTGGTCACTTAATTTATACTCATTTATTGGGCCCAGGCCCTGTGCTGGTATCATCCAATGGGGTAAAAGAAAGAATCCTTGAGTCAAGAACTGTAACCAAGTATTCTTACACCAGCTTCCTTCTCTCTCTCCCCCCATTTCTCCTTCTNCAGAAACCCTCAACCCTCCCCCTGCATGGGAAATGGCCTGAATGCTGAAACTTTTCATTTGGTCATTTAATTTATACTCATTTATTGGGCCCAGGCCCTGTGCTGGTATCATCCAATGGGGTAAAAGAAAGAATCCTTGAGTCAAGAACTGTAACCAAGTATTCTTACACCAGCTTCCTTCTCTCTCTCCCCCCGTTTCTCCTTCTTCCCCATTTCTTCTTTCTCTGTGTCTTCCTTCCTTCTTTCCTTTCTCCCTCTCTCCCTTCTGTCTCCTTCCTTCATTTCTTTCTCTTATTGTTAAGTCCTTTCTTTATTCTCAAACCATTAGTGAAGTTTTATTAAATTCCATAGCCTAATCTTACATTGTGGCTAGAGATTTTAAGGAAGGAATGTTTTTCAGCTTAAAAACAAAGTAGATTGACTATAAAGTCACCCGTGTTAACACAGAAGAGAAACATTTTATCTGATAGTAACACACAGCCAGGAAGAATGAGGCAAGATACTGGCTTGCTAGGCCTCCAACAACCATAGAACAAAGCTGTGGGACACATTAACCTTCTTCTAAAGAGTCTCACAAACACCTGAGGAGGGGGTACTTGATGGCCAGTACTACTTTTAGACTTAGGTAAGGCAAGGAATCCCAGAACCTTAATTGGAAAAACATAATCTCTTCAATAAATGATGATGAAAAAACTGGATATTTACAAGGCAACAAATGAACCTGGTCCATATCTTACACAACTCACAAAATTAATTCAAAATGGATTAGTGACTTAAATGTAAAACCTGAAACCATAAAGAAGAAAACAAGGAAAAAGCCCCTTCATGTTCATCTTGGCAACAATTTTTTTTTTTTGATATGACACCAAAAGCACAAACAACCAAAGCAACAATAAACAAGTAAGACTACATCAAACTACAGACCTTTCGCATGCAAAAGATAAAATCAACAAAGTGAAAAGGCAGTCAATGGAACAGGACAAATATTTGCAAAGCAATAACTGATAAGGGATTAATTTCCAAAACATATAAGGCACTCACATAATTCAGTAACAAAATCCATGTATAATCCAATTAAAAAATGAGCAAATGACCCGCCTAGACATTTTTTTCAAAGAAGATATTCAAATGGCCAACAGTCAGCATCACCAATCAACAGGGACATGCAAATCAAAAGCACAGTGAGGTATGGTTACCACAAACCTGCTGGAATGATCATTATCAAATGGACAAGAGATAATAAGTGCTGATGAGGATAGGGAGAAAAGGAAAAAAATGTCTATATACTGTTAATGGACACATAAATTGATACAGTTACTATGGAAGCAGTGTAGAAATCCACCCCCACCCCCAGATTAAAAATAGAACTGCCAAATGATCCAGTAAGCCCACTTGTGGGTATATGTCCAAAGGAAAAGAAATCACTATATAGAAGCAATAACTGCACTCCTGTGTTCTTTGTAGGTTTATTTATTATAGTCAAAACAAAGAAGCAACCTAAATGTCCGTGGACAGATGGAACACTATTCAGCCACGTCCTTTCATTTGCAAAAATACGGATGGGCTTTGAGAGAATTATGCTTCGTGAAATAATTCAGACAGAAACAATAAAACAAATATTGTACGTTTACATGTATCAGTTCAGTTCAGTCGCTCAGTCATGTCTGACTCTTTGGGATCCCCATGAATCGCAGCACGCCAGGCCTCCCTGTCCATCACCAACTCCCAGGGTTCACTCAAACTCATGTCCATTGAGTTGGTGATGCCATTCAGCCATCTNACCTTCTTCTAAAGAGTCTCACAAACACCTGAGGAGGGGGTACTTGATGGCCAGTACTACTTTTAGACTTAGGTAAGGCAAGGAATCCCAGAACCTTAATTGGAAAAACATAATCTCTTCAATAAATGATGATGAAAAAACTGGATATTTACAAGGCAACAAATGAACCTGGTCCATATCTTACACAACTCACAAAATTAATTCAAAATGGATTAGTGACTTAAATGTAAAACCTGAAACCATAAAGAAGAAAACAAGGAAAAAGCCCCTTCATGTTCATCTTGGCAACAATTTTTTTTTTTTGATATGACACCAAAAGCACAAACAACCAAAGCAACAATAAACAAGTAAGACTACATCAAACTACAGACCTTTCGCATGCAAAAGATAAAATCAACAAAGTGAAAAGGCAGTCAATGGAACAGGACAAATATTTGCAAAGCAATAACTGATAAGGGATTAATTTCCAAAACATATAAGGCACTCACATAATTCAGTAACAAAATCCATGTATAATCCAATTAAAAAATGAGCAAATGACCCGCCTAGACATTTTTTTCAAAGAAGATATTCAAATGGCCAACAGTCAGCATCACCAATCAACAGGGACATGCAAATCAAAAGCACAGTGAGGTATGGTTACCACAAACCTGCTGGAATGATCATTATCAAATGGACAAGAGATAATAAGTGCTGATGAGGATAGGGAGAAAAGGAAAAAAATGTCTATATACTGTTAATGGACACATAAATTGATACAGTTACTATGGAAGCAGTGTAGAAATCCACCCCCACCCCCAGATTAAAAATAGAACTGCCAAATGATCCAGTAAGCCCACTTGTGGGTATATGTCCAAAGGAAAAGAAATCACTATATAGAAGCAATAACTGCACTCCTGTGTTCTTTGTAGGTTTATTTATTATAGTCAAAACAAAGAAGCAACCTAAATGTCCGTGGACAGATGGAACACTATTCAGCCACGTCCTTTCATTTGCAAAAATACGGATGGGCTTTGAGAGAATTATGCTTCGTGAAATAATTCAGACAGAAACAATAAAACAAATATTGTACGTTTACATGTATCAGTTCAGTTCAGTCGCTCAGTCATGTCTGACTCTTTGGGATCCCCATGAATCGCAGCACGCCAGGCCTCCCTGTCCATCACCAACTCCCAGGGTTCACTCAAACTCATGTCCATTGAGTTGGTGATGCCATTCAGCCATCTCATCCTCTGTCATCCCCTTCTCCTCCTGCCCCCAATCCCTCCCAGAAACAAGGTCTTTCCCAATGAGTCAACTCTTTGCATGAGGTGGCCAAAGTACTGGAGCTTCAGCTTTAGCATCAGTCCTTCCAATGAACACTCAGGACTGATCTCCTTTAGGATGCACTGGTTGGATCTCCTTGCAGTCCAAGGGACTCTCAAGAGTCTTCTTCAACACCACAGTTCAAAAGCATCAGTTGTTTGGCACTCAGCTTTCTTCACAGTCCAACTCTCACATCCATACATGACCACTGGAAAAACCATAGCCTTGACTAGACCGACCTTTGTTGGCAAAGTAATGTCTCTTTTGAATATGCTATCTAGGTTGGTCATAACTTTCCTTCCAAGGAGTAAGCGTCTTTTAATTTCATGGCTACAGTCACCATCTGCAGTGATTTTGGAGCCCCTAAAAATAAAGTCTGACACTTTCCACTGTTTCCCCATCTATTTGTCATGAAGTGATGGGTTTACATGTATATGTAGAATTAAAAAAAAAAAAAACAAAAAACTGAACTTGCAGAAACAGAGAGTAGATTGGCAGTTTCCAGAGGTGGGGTTTTGGGGAAATTAGTGGTGGTGGTTAAAGGATGCAAACTTCCCATAAACTTCCTAAGATAAATAAATTCTATGGTTTATATTACTACATTGTACATTGTATTTGTATATTTGAAAATCACTAACAGAGTATATCATAAACGTTATCATATCTCTCCCCACTCAAGTTGTAACTAAGTGAGGTGGCGCTTATGTTAACTAGCTTTATTGTGGTAATCATTTCACAATATGTACATATATTCAATCAGCACATTACAAAATCTTAAACTATTTCAACGTTACATGTTAATTATATCTCAATAATCCTGGAAAAAGAAATGAAATATGGATTGAATTCTATTACAGATATCATTTGAGCTTTGGGGATGAAAAGCAACTTGAGGGGGAACCACCAAGGCAACTGGCCTGATGAAGAAAGAAAACTGAAGTGGTAACTCCTCTCCAGGAGCTTCTCAGGTGGCACTAGTGGTAAAGAACCCTCCTGCCAATGCAGGAGACAGAAAGAGACGTGTGTCTGATCCCTGGATTGGGAGATCTGCTGGAGGAAGGCCTGGCCACTCCAGTGTTCTTGCCTGGAGAATCCATGGACAGAGGAGCCTGGTGGGCTACAGTCCATGGGATCACAGAGTCGGACACGACTGAAGCGAATTAGCACATATATATCTCCTCTCCAAACACATTCACTCAGTGGATCCAGGTTAGCCATGGAGTGAGATTAACTTGCACTGACTAGTTAAGACAGTCAGCTTGACTATACACATTAATAGTTGACTAAACATACATACATATATATATATATATATATACAAACATATTTTGTCTTTGTATGAAAGCTAAATAGAGATCCTTAGGAAACTATAGCCAACATTTATATGGCATTTACTATGTATTCTATGCTCTTTTGCGTATATTAACTAATATAATCTTTATTACAACCCCAAATGGTAGGTACTACTTTTATATTTCTTTTTCAAGTTGAAGCAACTGAGGAAGAAATTAATAACCTGCTCACAGTCACACAGCCAATAAAACAGGGAGGCCAAGAGACCTGGGGGAGCCTGCCTCAAAATCTGAGACCTTAACTGAATGATTTATGTGGAAGAAGACGGTTATTCTTTCTCTACAGATGTATTTAAATTGTAAAATAAAATCAACTGCTAATCAAGACTGAAGAATATTGAATGAGGTTGGTTAATCAGAAGAAAAGCAAGGTCACCAAATTCTCTCAGATTCAGATGAGTTTTAGCCAAGAGACTCTAGCAGTTGAGAATACAAGGACAAGCAGAATTTTTTTGCTGTGGGGAATAGTGCCGTCTTCCCTGCGCTCTTAGTCACCATGGAGGTGTTAAATTGGCATAAAAAGTTAAGTTTTTCCATCTTAGAGAGAAAGAAACTGCAGACTGGAGCTGGGAAAAGTTGGGACAAGACTGAAGGGATAGAGGAGGTCATTGCCAGATAAGCAGATTTTGTATATTTGTGTTTAAAATTTCTCTCGTTTTAGTTTTCTTTTCCATACCACATTCTGGTAAATACTAAACAAACTATAGTTTGTCAGAAAGATCATTTATTGGGCAATCCCACTTGCCCGTCTGTGTTCACTGGCTCTGCGTTCAGCTTGCAAAGCCTCATCTGTACTATGATCCATTTCACTGATGAGGAAGCTGAGACAAGACTTCAGTGATCTGAGAAGAGCTGCATTGGAATTTGCACTGCCTTCGTAAGAATTGCCAAAGCTGTACTTTTCCCACTGAATTAATACAACTCCCACACATCTTATTTATATAAGAGGCATTGAGAAGGTCATGCACTCCAAAGGTATTCTTTAGATTCCCCTCTTTATGGAGAATTTGTGGGCCCATCTATTTATCTTATAATGTTACATTTTCTACTGATAAAAACTGTTCTCTGGCAAAGTAAACAAGTATTTTTGGTGGTGAGGTTTTTTTTTCTCTTGGATAAGGAATGGGTTCTACAACCATTAGATCTTCCATTTAACAACTCTGTACGATACTTTCTGCTGTGGAAAATGATAGGTGGTTTTAAAGAGTATCTTAAAATTGAAATTTTCCTCCCCTTCTCTGTAAAGAATGGCAAAGACCAACTAAACAGTTCACTAAACACAGTGTCACTTGGATTTTGTCTTCTTTAGGCATTCATCACTATTCCAAGCAATAAACAGCATTTTCTTATAAATGACAGAATGCATATCTTATGCACAAAAACTTTGCCCAATAAGTAACTTGTTGGATTAAGAGTCTTTTTCAATAGTCCTGTAGTGAGGTATATCGGGCTTCACAGCTGGCACTAGTGGTAAAGAATCTGCCTGACAATGTAGGAGATGCCTGAGACAAGGGTTCAGTCTCTGGGTGGGGAAGATCCCCTGGAGGAGGGCCTGGCAACCCACTCCAGTATTCTTGCCTGGAGAATCCCACGGACAGAGGAGCCTGGTGGGCTATACTCTATAGAACTGCAAAGAGTCAGGCACAACTGAAGCGACTTAGGACAAACACAGTTGAGGTGTATTATGCTGAGAGTACCTTTAAATTTTGATTCTAAGATATTGTTTTGTGTATTATCCTTTTAAAGATTCTTCCAAGTGCATCAGTCCTGTTGCAGAGCTCATGGCTCAGGGCTGTCTGTGAAGAACTGGTCCAGCCCCCTAGAGAAATTTCTTGACTGCACTTAGCTGAAAATCTATTATGTCTGCTCCAAGGCCAAACATTTGAGGCCCTTATCAATGTTGGTAGTGCTAGAGAGGGGAGGGAGGGATATAGGAAGAGGCTGAGGGGGCTTCATACTGCGAGGTGTTCATCACTGTGATTCAGTTCTATCAGCATTGAAGGAAGTTAAAATAAGAAAAGGGAAAAAAGGAAAAATGAAGCCCTAGTTGAAAGATGTCTTTCCTCATAGCCCTGTCTCATCTGTTAGCATTCCCTTTACTTCTTCTCAGTGAACCAACACATCTGAAGAATCTTGTGGAAGCAAACTAAAGATGCCTTTAACTCTTTAAGAGAAAGAATGCTATCCTGGAATTATTATTGTGGGTCGGTTTGGTTATGAAGGGAAGTGAATCATTTTGGTTCACACAAACACTTGGAAGATGACAGCCCTCAGCCACAAGGGATTTGACAGAAGAGAAAGAAAAATCAGAGTTTACAGGCTTTAAAGAAAGTAGAGACATCCGTATTTATTATCCATGCATCAGTGAGATTAATATAGGCAAGCAGAAATTTGTGACGCGGATAAAAGAGACTACAAAACATTCAAATAGATTGCTAATAAGAACACATAAAAGAAATATGGATATATATCACACTGAAGCATGTTAACACTAATGATTTAAAATACTCCTTATGTTTTAAGTGGCTGTCCTATGACCGCATATTTTCTCACAACCAGGAAAAATTACTAGAATTTTTTAAAGCTCTTGTTAAATATTCAGTGTTAAGGGTTATGGAAACAGAACCATGAATTTAATATCTTGCATATATTTAAGAATCTGAATTGAAAATATTTGGTATTTGGGACTAGGCTAATTTAGCGTGAGGCTTAGGAAAAGCATGTTTGAATTCAAAGAATAAACACCAAAATGAAACCACTGGAGATGTGGAAAAAAAAAAAAAAGAAAAAACAAAATAGGAGAAATATGCCACATCAATGTACTAATCCCTATACTGTTTGTCAGCTGCACAATTAACATCCCTTGATTTTCTAGTAGACCAATATATGAATATTTTGACTTAAGGAGTTGCTGGTAGAGTGGTTATAAATCAGAAAATAAGTTTAGGTAGTTTTTTCTGCACGTAAAACTATATTGAATTTTTTAATACTATTTTTAAAAGATTTGACCAACTTTCAATTGTTCTTGAGCTAACTCCATCCAATCCTTCAACCAGTGACTGTGGGAAAAACTCCTTAGAAGAGGCATAAGTGACAGACCTGTGACAGAAATAAGCTGTGTTCTTCTTTCTCATCTGTTAGAGGACCCTGGAATTTTCCAAAGGACAGAATGATGAACAGGGCATCTTTGTACCTGGCATCATACTGAGGTGGCCACATATAGGAACAATATATGTAAACATCATTTTTCATAGATTCAGTTTGGAGTCTGAATTTCCAACAAAGATATGGCTGTAGATTCTACTACTTTGGAGAATATTACTTCCCAACTTTTTTTCAGAGATTCTATATTATTGTCCAGATTCGTAAAATCAATGTCAGGACTCTTCTGCGAATGCCAAACTATGGCCAGGCAATGCCTGAGGAAGTCATGGCAGACATTGTTTTTAGGGAGAAATTCTCACTTATTAGGAGCCAGGCACAGTGCCAGGGACTTTACATGGTGTAGCAATCAGGACTGTAGAAAGAAACAGATGGCAAACTCAAACAGGGATAATTGAGGAAAATTTAATAAAGAGATATTTACAAAGATGTGTGCAGGGTTATTTTAGAGAAAGGAGAAAGAGATGTTACAGTGTATCAGGACTAGCAACACTGGAGAGCCTGTTCCCTTAGAGCCTCAAAGGGGAAACACCTAGGAGGACTCAGAGAGAGAAGGGACTACATTCAACCAAAACTATGACCTTCAATGCACTTAGGCAGTTCACCCATAGGGAACAAGTAGGGAGAGAACTAGGGAAATAAACACCCTGACCTCACTCTCCTTTCTTCTGGTGCTTTCTACTCACCAAGCGAAGTCAGGAGGCAGAGGGCAAGTTTGCCCATTAATTTAGTCGATAAACATCACTCCATAGTGCACAGAAGTGTATAGAAAATAGGAGAGTGGATTTGGAGGGCACATGAAGAACAGCCAACATAACCTCTTCTTCACCCCTCACCACATCCTAATAGGAAACACATCATTAACATCTGCAATTTATGGTTAAGAAATTAAGGTTCGGAAGGTCAAGGAGCTTTTGCAAGAACACACAGGTAATGTGACAGCACCAAGATCGAAACCTAGATCTTCTCAGTCCAAAGTTTCGTTTATTTTTACAGGACAGAGTGTAAGGGTCAAAGGCAGGGATGCAAATCAAAAGCACAAGGAAGCAGGGAAAAACATGAAGGGGGAGAGAAAGTAGCTGACGCCTACTGAGCACTGGCTGTGACCCAGGCATTGTTCTGAGCTTTTTAAATGTGTGGAATCCATCAGTCCTCTCATCAGCTGTATGATTTAGGTATTGGTATCCCCATTTCACAAAGGATGCAGCAAAGTCTTAGGAAGACTTAGTGAGATATCAGGGAGTAGAAGAATTTGAACTATACAGATTCTGGTCTCACATTTCTAGCAATTAAATTATAGAAAATGTGAGAAGAAAACAAAACAAAGATGGGAGAAATATGAGTGTTGGCTGCTATTGCCTAGAACAGTCAGGTGTCCTAAATGCTTTTTCTTAATATAGGTAAATCACTGCTTCCTCTCTGTTTCTTTTCTATTCATTTGCTATTCATGTGTTATAGTGCCGGTGGCAGTGGTGGTGGCAGAAAAAAGAGAAAACTCCATTCAGTGCTTCTCATTATTTTAGGGTCTCCTATGCGAACCTGAGAGACATATATAAAGCGGAGTTTACCATATTCCCTTTTAAATGTACTCCTCCTTTTCAGTTCAGTTCAGTTCAGTTGCTCAGTCATGTCCGATTCTTTGCGACCCCATGAATCGCAGCACGCCAGGCCTCCCTGTCCATCACCAACTCCCAGAGTTCACTCAGACTCGCATCCATCGAGTCAATGATGCTATCCAGCCATCTCATCCTCTGTCATCCCCTTCTCCTCCTGTCCCCAGTCCCTCCCAGCATCAGGGTCTTTTCCAATGAGTCAACGCTTCGCATGAGGTGGCCAAAGTACTGGAGTTTCATCTTCAGCATCATTCCTTCCAGAGAAATCCCAGGGCTGATCTCCTTCAGAATGGACTGGTTGGATCTCCTTGCAGTCCAAGGGACTCCTCCTTTTACATGCTCTCAATTAATGGCACTACTTTTTTTTGTTATCTGTAAAGACTTGGGTACTTCCCCACATTCTTGCTATTATTATTTACTAGATTCCTCTTTAAGTAATCTTACAAAGTCACTCTAGATCATTCTAAGAGCACTGCATCTCTTTTTGGAATATCCACTGCACACCTTTAAAATCATGGATTGATTCCACACATTATACATGTACATATTATATATTAAAATATATAAAAGTATATATATTTAATATATATGTATAAAACCTTTTATCAGGTATCGTGTCCTTTGCAATTGCTTTCCAGTCCCCTATGTTTGGCATATAGTAGTGCCTCAATAAATGGCTCTTCAATAACCAAGTGGAAATTGGGCTTCTGTAATTTTTCTGCTTGAATGAAAGCCTTTGACTTGCTATTGAACATACTGAGAAATGGATGCCTCAGATTCTGTAGGCTTTCTTCCCCAGTAAAGGCCAGGTAAGGCTGCGATTGCCTGACTTCCTTTATTGTTTTCTTTGATATCTTACCTGCTCTAAGCCCTGCTGTTCTTCAAATGTCAGGCTGACTTGGAACCAATCCTTTGATATGCTGTTTCATGGGGTTTGCAGATACTAAGTTAGGTGCATTTTTATTCTCTTTGTTTCTATTTTCATGAACTCTTCTAGAGGACATGGGTCGGAAAGGCCTCAAGGTTAGCTTATGTCTAAATGGTATTTTTCAGGCAACAAGACTATATTTTTATACCTTCCAATGCTTTGGATGCCTAGTCAAATATTTTGGCACTTGTCCCAATCATTAGTAACACTTCAAACCAGAGTGGCTGGCAAAGAATTCTTGAATCAAAGGTACCAAAGCAGAGTTTCTTTAAGGTCACTGAACACAAAGCACAATCTTTTAGCTTCCCAAGGAGGTGTGCACAGTGTGTTCTGAAGAAAGACGTACACAGGCTACATTCTTCAGGTTGGAAATGCTACTGACAACGTCTACTGCCTCAGAAGCAGATGTATTCTAAATCTCCCCCTCTCTCCTCTATTATCTTTCAGCCAACCATCCTGCTGAGAGAAGACCCCAACCTGGGCCGCTGTGCATGGTCTGGAAGCTGTAGCATTTGTGTTTAGTGTCTCACTTTCTCTGTATGGCAGCCGCTCTCCCACTGAACTGACATTCCACCCCCAGTGTCTGGGGACACGCGCCCCCAGTGTCATCTGTCATATCAGCATCTGTAGCAGCTGCTGCTTCTTCCGGCTGAGAAGTCTCAATGTTTGCCTTGAAAATGTCAATCCTTCACCTCCCTCAACATTCAGACTCACTCATCAGTTCGTTTCCAGCTGCCCTTAAATGTATTCAGAATAATGACGCACAAAGGACAGTTTAAACACAGCAAAGCAGTTGTAGGCAAGGCATCTCCAGTTCACCAGGCTGGTCTTCCTTAACCACAAGTATCACATTATTTAAATGCATTTCTGGCACAGGAGCCCTTGGCTATGTATCTGCTTTGGCAATTGGAGAACATTTGGCAGCTGCCAAGCAAAATGGGGAAAAGCATCCCGAAAAAGAGTGGATAAAGAAGGCATTCAGTGGTAGGTTATCCTGAATTGTCTTTCCTTTGCTTCTCATCCATACTACCCCATCGTCAAGCTTGACTTTACTTTGGCAAAAAGCTAGTAATTTGTTTCCTCCCTGCCGACAGAAACTTCATTGTTGATCTCCAGGGCATCCTTGTGCCATGACTACATTATGTCTTACTCAAGGTTCTCAAGTTTAGTTTTTAACTTTGAAAATTAGAATATGATAAGGCCAATGAAAGAGTTTATTATAAAAAAGAAATGGAAAGATATATCCATCTGAATGCAGAGTTCCAAAGAAGAGCAAGGAGAGGAAAGAAATACTTCCTAAGTGATTGATGCAAAGAAACAGAGAAAACAACAGAATGGGAAGGACTAGAGATCTCTTCAAGGAAATTAGAGATACCAAGGGAACATTTCATGCAAATATGGGCACAATAAAGGACAAAAACAGTATGGACCTAACAGAAGCAGAAGATAATAAGAAAAGGTGGCAAGAATACACAGAAGACCTATACAAAAAAGATCTTTATGAACCAGATAACCACAATGGTGTGATCACTCATCTTGACTGGAGTAATCACATCTTGACTAGAATGCAAAGTCAAGTGGGCCTTAGGAAGCATCACTACAAACAAAGCAGGTGGAGGTGACGGAATTCCAGCTGAGCTATTACAAATCCTGAAAGATGATGCTGTTAAAGTGTTGTGCTCAAATCTCAGAAAATTTGGAAAACTCAGCAGTGGTCACAGAACTGGAAAAGATCAGTTTTCCTTGCAATGCCAAAGAATGTTCAAACTACCACACAATTGCACTCATTTCACACATTAGCAAAGTAGTGCTCAAATTCTCCAAGCAAGGCTTAAACAGTATGTGAGCTGAGAAGTTCCAGATGTTTAAGCTGGATTTAGAAAAGGCAGAGGAACCAGAAATCGAATTGCCAACAATTGGATTATAGAAAAAGCAAGAGAATTCCAGAATAATGTCTACTTCTGCTTCATTGACTATGCTAAAGCCTTAGACCGTATGGATCACAACAAACTCTGGAAAATCCTTAAAGAGATGGGAATATCATACCACCTTACCTTCCTCCTGAGGAACCTGTATGCAGGTTAAGAAGTAACAGTTAGAATGAGGCATGGTACAATGGACTGGTTCCAAATTGGGAAAGGAGTATGTCAAGGCTGTATATTTTCACCCTGCTTATTTAACTTGCATGTGGAGCACATTATGATAAATGCTGGGCTGGATGAAGCACAAGCTGGAATCAAGACTGCCAGGAGAAATATCAATAACCTCAGATATGCAGATGACATGACCCTTATTCAGTTCACTTCAGCTGCTCAGTCGTTTCCGACTCCTTGTGCCCAATGGACTGCAGCATGCCAGGCTTCCCTGTCCACCACGAACTCCTGCAGTTTACTCAAACTCATGTCCATTGAGTCAGTGATGCCATCCAACAATTTCATCCTTTGTTGTCCCCTTCTCTTCCTGCTTTCAATCTTTCCCAGCATCAGGGTCTTTTCCAGTGAGTCAGTTCTCCCATCAGGTGGCCAAAGTATTGGAGTTTCAGCTTCAACATCAGTTCTTCCAATGAATATTCAGGACTGATTTCCTTTAGGTTTGACTGGTTGGATCTCCTTGCAGTCCAAGAGACTCTCAAGAGTCTTCTTCCACACCACAATTCAAAAGTATCAATTCTTTGGCACTCAGCTTTCTTTATAGTTCAACTCACATACATACATGACTACTGGAAAACCACAGCTTTGACTAGATGGAACTTTGTTGGCAAAGTAATGTCTCTGCTTTTTAATATGCTGTCTAGGTTGGTCATAACTTTCCTTCCAAGGAGCAAGGGTCTTTTAATTTCATGGCTGCACGCACCATCTGCAGTGATTTTGGAGCTCCCCAAAATAGACTCTCACTGTTTCCATTGTTTCCCCATCTATTTGCCATGAAGTTAGTTTGGATGCCATGATCTTAGTTTTCTGAATATTGAGTTTTAAGCCAACTTTTTCACTCTCTTCTTTCACTTTCATCAAGAGGTTCTTTAGTTCTTCTTCACTTTCTGCCATTAGGGTGGTATCATCTGCATATCTGAGGTTATTGATATCTCTCCTGACAATCTTGATTCCAGTTTGTGATTCATCCAGCTCAGCATTTCACATGATGTACTCTGCATATAAGTTAAGTAAGCGGGGTGATAATATACAGCCTTGACATACTCCTTTCCCAGTTTGGAACCAGTCTGCTGTTTCACGTCCAGTTCTAACTGTTGCTTCTTGATCTGTATATAGATTTCTCAGGAGGCAGGTCAGCTGGTCTGTTATTCCCATCTCTTGAAGAATTTTCCAGAGTTTGTTGTGATCCACACAGTCAAAGGCTTTGGCCTAGTCAAAAAAGCAGAAGTAGATGTTTTTCTGGAACTCTCTTCCCTTTTCTATGATCCAACAGATGTTGGCCATTTGATCTCTGGTTCTTCTGCCTTTTCTAAGTCTAGCTTGAACATCTGGAATTTCACAATTCTCCTACTGTTGAAGCTTAGCTTGGAGAATTTTGAGCATTACTTTGATAGTGTGTGAGATCAGTGCAATTGTGCGGTAGTTTGAACATTCTTTGGCATTGCCTTTCTTTGGGATTAGAATGAAAACTGACATTTTCCAGTCTTGTGACCACTGCTGAGTTTTCCAAATTTGCTGACATATAGAATGCAGCACTTTAACAGCATCATCTTTTAGGGTTTGAAATATGTCAACAGGAATTCCATCACCTCCACTAGCTTTGTTCATAGAGATGCTTCCTAAGGCCCACTAGACTTCACATTCCAGGATGTCTGGCTCTAGGTGTGTGATCACACCATCATGGTTATCTGGGTCATAAAGATCATTTTGTATAGGTCTTCTGTGTAATCTTGCCACCTCTTCTTAATATCTTCTGCTTCTTTAGGTCCCTACCATTTCTGTCCTTTGTTGTGCCCATTTTTACATGAAATGTTTCCTTCGTATCTCTAAGTTCCTTGAAGAAGAGATCGCTAGTGCTTCCCATTCTGTTGTTTTCCTCTATTTCTTTGCATTGATCACTTAGGAAATCTTTCTTATCTCTCCTTGCTCTTCTTTGGAACTCTGCATTCAAATGGGTATATCTTTTCTTTTCTCCTTTGCCTTCACTTCTCTTCTTTTCTCAGCTATTTGTAAGGCCTCCTCAGACAACTGTTTTTGCCTTTTTGCATTTCTTTTTCTTTGGGATGGTCTTGATCACTGTCTCCTGTACAATGTCACAAACCTCTGTCCAAGTTCTTACAGCACTCTGTCTATCAGATCTAATCCCTTGAATCTATTTGTTACTTCTACTGTATAATTGTAAGGGATTTGATTTAGGTCATACTTGAATGGTATAGTGGTTTTCCCTACTTTCTTCAGTTTAAATTTGAATTTGGCAATAAGGCATTCTTGATCTGAGCCGGTCAGCTCCCAGTCTTGTTTTTGTTGACTATATAGAGCTTCTCCATCTCGGCTTCAAAGAATATAATCAACTTGATTTCAACTTGATTTTATATGGACCATCTGGGGACATTCATGTGTAGAGTCTTCTCTTGCATTGTTGGAAGAGGGTATTTCCTATGATCAATGTGTTCTCTTGGCAAAACTCTGTTAGCCTTTGCCCTGCTTCATTTTGTACTCCATGGCCAAATTTGCCTGTTACTCCTGGTATCTCTTGACTTCCTACTTTTCCGTCCAGTCCCCTGTGATGAAAAGGGCATCTTTTTGGGGTGTAAGTTTTAGAAGATCTGTAGGTCTTCATAGACCTATTCAACTTCAGCTTCTTCAGCATTACTGGTTGGGGCAGAGACTTCAATTCTTGTGATATTGAATGGCTTGCTTTGGAAATGAACAGAGATCATTCTGTAGTTTTTGAGATTGCCCCCAAGTACTGTATTTTGGACTCTTGTTGACTGTCAGGGCTACTCTATTTCTTCTGTGAAATTCTTGCCCACAATAGCAGATTTAATGGTCATCTGAGTTAAATTCGCCCATTCCTCTTCAGGAGCAGTGACCCCACAAGAGACTGACTGAGACTTTCCTGTGAGTGTCCAGGAGTCTCCAGTGGAGGCATGGGCCAGTGGTTGCTTGCTGCAGGGTCAGGGGCACTGAGTACAGCAATGCATGCATGGGACCTTTTGGAGGAGGTCGCCATTATCTTCATTACCTCCACCGTTGCTCAGTGACACAGAACAAGTGCAGAATTGGGATTTCAGCTGAGGCTGTAGCTGCAGAGACCACACTCTTGATGACGATGCAGCTCTGCTCCCCATCTGCAACAAGTACCCTGATCCAATGTATTGTCTAGTTGCTAATTCATGTCTGACTCTTTGTGACTCCCTGTGGCCCACCAGGCTCCTCTGTGTGAGGGAATTTTTGCAAGCAGGAATACTGGAGCAGTATGTTGTTTCCTCCTTGAGGGGATCTTGCTGACTCAGGCATTGAACTCACATCTCCTGCATTGGCAGGCAGATTTTTTTTTACCACTGAGCCACCTGGGAAGTCCTGAAGAATCTGAACTGGTGCTATTAGTTAAGAAAGGGTCCTAGCTTTTTTTTATTTTAATGTGTGTTAATCTAGTTTCAAAAACACAGCCATCTAAAAATAGGTATCATCTTGCTTTTCACAATTTTAACCAAGGGGGGGGAAATGTCAGGAAGAACTGCCAAGAAACCAGGGAGTCAAGGGAAGGCATAGGGGAGAGGGCCAACGGACTCCCTGCCATCATTCCACACCTGGTAGAACCATTTTAGCAAATGCTTGGGGCACCTAATCTCTAATCAAGGCATTGACTCAGCCACTCCAGCCAGCAGGGACTCTGCGATCACCAGAGGAGGGACTTTGATCAACTCCCTCTAGTGCAAAGTGACTCTTAAGTCCTCTGGTCTACTTTCTGTCCCTCCAGACAGGCCCTCTTAATAGATAAAGAGCACATTTTAAATGCTACCAAAGTGTGGAGGCTGACGTCTGTAAAAGGCAACTTGTTATAAATCTCAAAGGCACACTCAGAGGTGCATGCTGCGCTCCTCTGCTTCAGTCAAAACAAGAGACCAAGTCCAAGGAGTCAGGAAGGCTTACACGGTATAAAAATTTAGCATCTGCAGTCAAAAAATCCACACCCGAGCTACTCGAAAGTCAAGAAGGTATGTGTAACACAGCACCAATCACCTGGTCCTTGTCATCTCACCCCAAGCTTCCAAGACTGGGGGGGATGTACTTTAAAATCTCAATATCAAAAAAAGAAAACCCCAATGTTAAAAGTACATTAATTAATACCCCTACCACCATCTGAAACTCCGAGTGAGGATCAGATCTTATGAGCACAACTCTGCAGAGCATAGAATATTTACAACATGGTTAAAAGCACAGTAGCATTTAAAAATAAAACCATGGGAATGGACAGTAAAAGATCCATTGTAATAATTGACCTGGCTTCCATGGGTGGGAGGGACTCGTGCCAAATAACAAGGGAGGGAGATGAAGATTTGGACCTGGGGTCTTGGCTCTCTGGCACAGCAAGTCCTTGGCCTCAGGAGCAGGTGAAAACAGGCCCACAGAAAAGTCTCGGTGCTAGAGGCCAGCAGATCACATCTTTCCTGCTTTTTTGCTGACCTGAGAGGGAACTTGTAGGATGTTGCAGGTCTCCTCCATGAGAAATGTATGCTTTCTCCTTCTATTTTTCCTTTTTGTCAAGATAGTAAGCATTCATGGTCAAACTCAAATGTCAGCTTCCTCAATCATTTCACCTGAGACTCACCCCAATACTAGCTACAGTTGATTATATTCCTATAGCACTTCACTCATTCTTTAATTTGGCACCATACACTAATATGTGTGTTCAGTCACTCAGTCATGTCCGACTCTTTGTCACCCCATGGACTGTAACCCGCCAGGCTCCTCTGTCCATGGGATTTTCCAGGCAAGAATACTGGAGTGGGGTGCCATATCCTACTCCAGTGGACCTTCTCAACCCAGGGATCGAACCTGCATCTCCCATGTCTCCTGCATTGGCAAGTGGGTTCTTTACCACTAGCACCACCTGGGAAGCCCTCCAGACTTTAATACATGTATTTATTTATGTCTCTTTCTTTCTTACTAGGAGGAGACCATGTAGTGGTCACATTTACATTCTCAGAATAGGTAGTGAGATCTCAATAAATAAATACTGATGTTTTAAATTAATTGTATCTAAATAAAATACTTGATACTGGGTTTTAGTATAAATCTGAAAAAAAAAAATAAGGGACTTTACATACCTGATTATTCCTGGGTTACAAAGTATACAACATATCCACTGGACTTATGTAATATATATTTGATATCAAAATTTGAGCAGGTGTGAAGATTAAGGAGAGAGCAAAAACTTCAACTCTTGATCTAAAAGGAATCTTTGGGGAAAATGTTTTACCTTCTGATAAAGCTGTATTCTTAATACATCTGAAAACTTTATTAAAAGTTATTCCATTCTCCTTTTCCAAATACCATTCTGGTTACAAACTGACATTGTTGTCTCTTACAGTTTAAAGAGGATTATCTGTCCTTGCTGATTATGTTTGCCTTGCTGTACTTCTGTGAAAAGGGCAGAGTGTGTGCTTTAATGCTGGCCTATCTCCTCCAGTGTAGCCCCCATGGGCATATACTGGGTCATGATCTTTTCTTCTCTGTGTTGCTGGTATGCCTTGGGCTTGCACAGCACAGGAGTAGTTAACTGTCTCTCCAGTTACCCATTATTAGTCCTCACATATAGACATTAGTAAGTCCTCCCAAGGGAACAGACAATGAAAAAAACTAGCAATGCCTTCTCCCTAAAGAGAAGGTTTACTGGAGTCCGTAATTGACAGTTACCCTATAGTGGCCAACAAGGGGCTCTCACTCTTTTCTCTTTTCCTCATTTTCCACATCCATTCCATTAGCAGGACAATTCAGCAAAATCTTCAAAATTTGTCTTAAACCTGATCACTTTTTTAAACTAACCATCCTAGCTTATCTTTGCCTGAGCTTATATTTTCTATACAACGACTTTTATGGCTTTCACTCTTGACCTCTATTCTCCAATGCCAGCCAAAGGGACAACTTGAAATTGAAATCAAATCGTGTCACTCCTCTGTTTTCAACTCTCCATTGGCTTTTACCACACTTAGAATACAAACCCAAAGTCATTACCACAGCTCCATATGATTTGACCTGGTGATTCCTTCCAAGACCACTATACCACTTGCTCACAGCACTGAAGATACACTGGCTTCCTTGGTGTGTCCTGAACATGTCAACCATATCTTATTCTAGGGCCTTTGCACTTGCCCTCCAGGCCTTCTGCCTGGAATGCTCCTTCCCCACACCAATTGATATTCATTTTTGTTTAATTTGTCATCCTGCTGGAAACTATCTTTTCTAAAAATACTCTACCACAGTCACACTCTGTTCCCTTACCCACTCATCTCTCTTCACGGTACTTTGATTTATTTGTTTATGGCCTATCTTCTACAGAATGTAAGTTCTCTGAGATCAAGGACTATTCTGTTCATCACTTTATCCCTAGAAGTTAGATATGGCATACAGTAGTCAGTCAGTAAATATCTGTTGAATGAACAAAATTTAATTTAGTCCTAGACCTAAGACATGAATTTTATCAAGCATTCCTGTTCAGCACTGTGAAATGTTGAATGGCTCAAATTCCATTAACATTTCTTTCAACTTCTTTTAAATTTCAATAACCTTTTAAGAAAATTCATGAAAATATTAATTTTTTTATTGTTGAAAAATGTTACCAATATAGAACAAAGATGATCTGGAGATGGATTTAGGTACATAGCAATGGAGATACAGCAACTGAGAAAGAGAAAGACAGAATCTGAAAATGGAGCTCTTCTTGTTTTCAACAAATTAAAATGTGAATGCTGTATTGATCCACTTTGCATATCAAAATGCACTGAAATCTTAGGATGACCCACATGAATGATAGGATTAGGCATTTAGCCCTTTAGGCTTTATCTGGAAGTCAGTAGTTTGAGGTAATGCTTTAGACTTCAGGCTCTGACAAGGTTTGCCAAATTGCAATTCTTTTAGAAAATACTATCTGATCCTGAGCATCTGGGAGAGACTGATAGAAGAAGTTGGGGTGCTAAGAATAGAAGGAGTTCATTGCATTCTTTGTGGGTTGCCCTTGAGGTGTGCTGGAAGTTAGAGGCCCTCTGTGTCTTTTACTTCGAATCCTTGGTTACATTTAAACCCCATGTGAGAGGATTTGTTTAAAAGTAAGTCTACTGATAAAGCCTAAATTCAAACAGCTCAAATCGTTATTTTGAATGACTCAATTGCATGCATGGTCATTGATTTCTCAAAGGAAACTAAATTGGGATGCTTATCATGTCATATACTTTGTGTTATCTCCTGTAAAAGCACAGCTTATATATAGGTTGGCAGTGTCCCATTGTTCTGACGCCAGCAATGGCACTGACGATGGTTCAGCAATTGGTTGGAAAACCACAGAATACATTTTGCAATGCACATTTGATAATGGGCTGTGATCATTCACTACTAGAGAAATAGAGCTATATGATTTTGGAGCAATGACAGAGTTTACAAGGCATCCATTCATATTCCTTCACTTTAGTTACAAGAAATTAGTCTGCAAGCAGGACAACAAACACTCATGTTCATCAACAAATGAGCTGGCAGTAAAGGTCACAGCGGAACATGGTCTGACTGCTAGCCCAGCGGTCTCTTTTAGGGGAAGGGAGGGAGCTTTATTATATGATTTATGTGTAGCAGGCAGAATTTTGGTCCCAGTGACCTTAACACTCTGGTATTATAAGTATCTTTTCTTATTAATACATGAGGAAAGGGATGTTAAGTAACTTTTCAGCTGTAAATTTACTGATCATATGACGTTCACATAGGGATATTGCTCTGGATTATCCAGTTGTACTCAGTACAGTCACAGGAGCCCTTATAAAGAATAGAGGTCAGACAGATTAGAAGCCCAAGAAGGATCATATGTGACACTGATGGCTGGGAGATGGAGGGGTCATGAGTAGATAATGTCGTAGCCAACAGTCAGCAAGGAAATGGCAACCTCAGTCCCGTGACTACATGGAACTATATTCAACAAACAACCTGAATGAGCCTGGAAGGAGATTTTTCCACAGAGCCTCCAGAAATACAATTCCATGAGGTTGGAACCTTTATTGTCCTGTTGTATGGAGACTACTGAGGCACTGAGGAAAGTTAGGTTGCCCAAGATTCCAGAGGTGATGCATGGCAGAGCTGTGGTTCAATGTCTGTCCGACTTACTGACTGTCATCCACTGTGACTGATGGAGAGAGTCAGACCTCAGAAGATGACCAAACAACTAGAGAATCCTGGAACTGCTGCTGAACCCAGCTACAAATGAATCTCAACAAACATCACTGCCATCTGATAATGTCCTTCTCTGCCTAGGGCAGCTTCTGTGGGTGAGTCTAGATTCTCAGCAGACTTTGTAATCAGAGCTTATCCTAAGTCTCCCCTCTTCCTCCTCAGGGCTGAATTCAGTCATGGAGCACTGTTGAGAGAGTGGGAAATGCAGCTTCTAGGATCTTGTTTTTCTTTCTTTCAAGTTAGGGGGTACCCAGATTTCAAAGTTCTTTGCCTTACTCGGCTCTCATCTCTGACAATCAAAGCTCTGTTTTGAGAAACAGCTTGCCTGAAGGAATCATATCCAGAACAAGAACCTTTTCACTAGAAGGATCTGTGACCTGGGCGGCTAAATGGGGAGAGCAGGGTAACAACTGTTTGTTTTACTTGCCGGGGTCCCTGATTAGGAGCAGTTTTGAATTTCCTGGCTCAGCTGAACCACTGTGGGCAGATGTCTGGAGCTCTTGTGCTCCTTGGAGGTGAAGCTAGCAAACAAACCTCCTCGGAGGCTTCTCTTTTTCACCCAGCTGATGGACAAGAGGCTGTGAACTATAATATATCAATACTAAATAGTCATGCTTGTACGAGTTGAAACTGCCAAACAGCTGCCTCCTTCAGCAGCCGGGAGAGGAGCCACTTCTTCGGCTGGATAGGGAGGCGTGCCAGAACAGTTAACAGAAACCAGGAAGAAATTCCGATTTATGTTGTTGCAAAAAGAGGAGAGAACCAACAAAACGGAATTTTCCGTGAAGTCTGGTAATTAAACACAGGAGTGCTGACAGGGTAGTTGAACACAACAGATAAATAACTACTTTCCGGTAATTATAAGCCAGAATGGTAACATATTAGACAAGCTGGTTCACTTGGTATTTTCAAGTCTGACATTTCGATTCTCGGGGATGTTGGGATCTGGGCTGACAGATTTCTTTCTTTTTCTTACACTCACTTCCCTTTTCCCACTTCCCACTGCTTGCTGAAAATGAAATGTGATTTTTAAGAGGCCACTTTCAGCATGTTCTGTATGTACCCCCGAATCACACAGTGCACCTCAAAGCCCACTGCTGCTAGAACAGGGCTGAGATGGCATCTGTTTTTTTCAAACATTGTAAAATATCATTTAAAAAAGGCCAGGTTGTTCCCTAATACAAAAACATGGTACAAATTATATATTCTATTTATAGGCAGTTTTCATGAGTCATAGACTGCCAAAGCCTTTAACAAATCATCTCCTAGGATAAACACTTCATTTCACAAAGAGGAAACAGAGGCAGAGTCCTTTTCTCAGATGCACTGTCTTCAGTAGAAATAAAACCTAAGTCCAGGGGACAAAACCATCCTCTTTCATGAAGAAAAATGATACAGAACCACCCAACTTTCCTGCTCTCTTTGAGAATAATGTTAGAATACTTTCAACAGCTGATTTTACATAATAGGATAAAGAGTTTGCCCTTTTCTATGTGGTGTGTAGACTGGATGGGTGCCATGGGCTTTAGGCAGAGATGGGAATGAATGCTTTTGCTGTGTTGGTCTCATAATGAAACCACCCCAGAAAGAACTAAGAGATACCCCTGTGGGCCTCTAGTGATCCATATGGTTTAGATTTTATTTTATTGACCCCCAAGCCCCTTGTTTTCTTTCCTGTTTCTTAATTCACAAAAGCAGTATCCTCGTTTATTAATTTCTGTGGGGGAATCAACTCCCAGTTCCCATCTTGTGGCCTGGCAGGGAGATATTTCCCAGCTCTGTTTGAGAAGACTGTCCACCCTGCTTGGCACTTGAACAGGCTGAAATGGAATGTCTTTTGTTGTAAACACCTAATTTGTTCATTTTGAACTGTCTGAGTAACTAGATCAAAGACCAGTGTCAAATGCCCAAATCAGTGTTTGTCAGCAGTGGACTTTTTTATTCTTCTTGTTCTAAAGCAACTGAAAGGGAAAAAAAGACTTGTACTGTATTTCCACAAAAGCGTAGGAAAACTCGCGTTGGCAGCCTCTTGCAACACAATGAATACAGGCTACTGAGTACAGGCCATTTGTCTCCTGATTACAACAGACCCCAGGGGGACTGGTGTTGGCTTTGAACCCCCATCTCCTTCTGAGAGCCTTCTTGCTGTGACAGCTCTACCGCCGGTGCTCACAGCACAGGGCACCGGGGAGTCAGACCTCCTCTCCGCCGTGGGTTTTCGTCTGCTCTCTAAATTAAAATAGGCCTTTCTTGTTTGCAATGTGTTGACTTGTCTTGAAAAAGTATATTTTAAAGCTATTCTCATTTGGAATTCAGGGGCAGCCTCGGTGAATTTTTTTAGTGTGCATGTCAGTTTCACATGCACAACGAGGGCTATAGTGTAGAGGAAACAACCAGAGAGGAAGGGCCTTAAAAAAAAGGCGTCCTTTCTCCCATATGAGAAATAGTGGTAACAGACACAATTGCATTCCTAGCGATGCTGGATCCCATCTGGTCTTGCCGAGTGTTGATTTATAAGGACTCACGTTATGTTTTTCTCCTTGTAGGATTATCGTTCTAAACTGGAGTAGGATATGTCTCTACTATCCTGAAAGTGTAGCCGTATTATTAAGCAGTCTTGAGAGTAACTGGGATGTATTCTCTTCAATTACCCTTCTTTTCAATGATATTTCGTAAGATCTGCTCAGGCTACCACTGGGAGGTAAAGCTTGGGCTGAAAAGTTCATTTCACCCTCAAAGGCAGTTGCCATCGTTAACATTTTTTTTTTCTTGTTTAGTTTTATTGTACATTTATTTTAAACTTAGGTAAACTGTGAAATATTTGCAAAAGCTTCCTCTACTTCAGATGATATAAATTTGTTTTATACATTTGCCTCTATCTTTTGTTTTGTTCCTGCTCATTTTATTGCCCTGTTTCACAATTATTTTTCTTATATTTTGAAAAAAGCAGCAGCATCCATAAGCTGTCATTTGGGAGTTTCTTTCCCATTATGTTTTCACTGCTGGGAAATGCTGGAACAAAGGCATTCAAAGCGTTACTGAACGGGGATCAACATTCAGGCCGCTGCTGAGGCTGTAATCAGCCTGTCTAGGATGAAAATGCATGCTTTTCAGCACGAGTTGGAGATTTTTGTACTTATCTTTGGAATGCATGCTTAGCCTATGTACTCAAGTGATGTGTTATTTCCATGTCCTTATGTGTCCCACCATGTTCATTAATAGAATGGAAGAAATGGAATGTGACCTGTCAAACCTCAGTCAGTATAAAGCAGTCCAATAGATGCTTTAAAAACACAAATAGAGCCCCAGCTCGTATCAGTGTCAATTTCGAAAACACGTTTTTATAAGGGATTTAATTTCTGTCCTGTTCTAGCCAGATATGCATGTGGGGAAGTTAATGCCATTTCTGCCAAAGGTTACTAGTGAACAGTTCTTGGTATGTTGGGGGTGGGAGTTGGGAACAAACAGCAAAAATGGGATGAACTGAAAAGGTCATGAGCATTCTGGACACTGGAGGAGGCATGGGGACAGCAGAGTGGCTGCTAAAGTCAAACCCAACTCCCCGTGTCCTGGCCAACCCAGTCAAGAGACACATTGCTTCCAGTACCCAAGAGCATCCTTGCGCGCACTTTCCACTCAGCCCACAGCACTGCTCTTCTGAGTTCTATCCTTATAGACTAGTCTTCCACATTTGCTTTTAATCACCAAGCAATAGATTATCACACAGTACATTAGAAAAACAAATAGTTCTGCTTTGACAGCTGAAGTCTTGTGTATGTGTGCTTTAGCCATTTAGTCATTTCTGACTCTTTGCGACTGTAGCCTGCCAGCCTTCTCTGGTCCGTGGGATTTTCCAGGCAAGAATACTGGAGTGGGTTGCCATTTCTTTCTCCAGAGGATCTTCTTGATCCAGGGATCGAACCTGGGTCTCCCGCATTGTAGGCAGATGCTTTACCGTTTGAGGATTGAGGTCTTACGTATAATTTATGCAATACCTGGATTCATCCGACACTATAAAATGTAATCCCTGTACTGAAGAATTATTGACAATGGTTCTGCAACTTTCCACCTAAACTAGTTAGTATTAATGATAATTCTGGAAAAATAGATATTTAGTGCATGTCTATTTTTGTATTTATATATTATGTACATACTGCATTATGTATCTTATTTATATATGTATATGTTGTATATTATATATAAATAATGCTATAAATATGAAGCTATAAACACAAATCTCTCATGTTAAAGGTTTGAAACAGCAAAAAGCCTATAAATGTCTTAAAATGGCAATTTCATAGGAGAATAGCACCTCTTCTAACCTCTGGATTAGCTAAACTTCTCATTTTCTCTGTCGTAACACAGAGATTGATGCCCATTGCATTCTGCAAGTGACTGGACACTGAGCTATTCTGATAGGTGTATTCCTTTGCCTCACTTATCAAATGCGTGACTATCAGGCATTTATTCTGTTTATATCACACAAGTTTTACTTCCTGCTGTTACTATTTAATAATATTATGCCAGGTGGCCAATTATGTATGCAAAGAAAATAGTATTGAGTTTCTATGAAAAGAAATTTAAAACTGAAGAAAGACTTGATAAATTTATTAGAAATAACAATCAAGAAAGTTGATATCAAATTAGATGAGCTACACAATTGTTAAAAAAAAAGAAGAAGGAAAGTTCTGTTTAATATTTTGCCCTCTAAAGAAACTAACCTGGAAGTCAAAGCTGATGCATCACGGAAGCTGTTTATTTTTGTTTCTTAAATAGGTGCTTCCATGGTACTTTCAATGAGCCAAGCACTGTGCCAAGTGTTTTAGAAATTTTAACTTACTTAAATCTCCTAACTACTCTGTGTTATAAGTAATCTCCCATATGACGTAACATATGAGGCAACTAAGGCACAGAGAGCCTATGCCATCATCATACAGCTAGCAATGAGCCATGCTGAGACTGGGAACACAGGCAGCTTCATCCAGAGTCCATGCCTTTTCCACTATGCTATCCCACTTCTCTTTATCCATGATAGTCTATGCCGCTGTCCAAATGGCACAGCTCCTTGCAGGGGGAAAGAACCTTCACTGAAGGACTGAGGAATGACTATTCCAACGTAATTCATGTTTTGGTTAAGCTAAAATGCTTACATTACTTGGGTTTCTTTCTTTCTGAATATCAGCTTTCAGTTCAGTTCAGTCGCTTAGTCGTGTCCGACTCTTTGCAACCCCATAAACTGCAGCATGCCAGGCCTCCCTGTCGATCACCAACTCCTGGAGTTCACTCAGACTCA
>SJYA01001197.1:1818097-1847318 GCA_006410615.1 Neotragus moschatus
TGCTTTTGAATATGCTATCTAGGTTGGCCATAACTTTCCTTCCAAGGAATAAGCATATTTTAATATCATGGCTGCAGTCACCATCTGCAGTGATTTTGGAGCCCCCCAAAATAAAAAGTCTGACACTGTTTCCACTGTTTCCCCATCTATTTGCAATGAAGTGATGGCACCAGATGTCATGATCTTAGTTTATCCTATTTTTATTTACTGACCTGATTTCATTGGACAGTGGTTTTCTACTCCACAAACAATGGATCAACACATTCAGTTCCCAACAAGTTTTAAGACAGCCCACCTGTTTACTGGATTTGTTAGCAAGATCAAGGTTATCTGTAAAATAACAAAAGTTGGACCAGGTGATTTATCAGACCCTTTCTAACACTAATGCTTTGTGGTCACATATGTTTAGCCTCTGAATGGCTTTGTTAGCTTTACTTTGTTTTATGAACACAGATGTACATACCCTTGACCTCATCCATCCATTTCAAAATTGAAAAAGAGAGAGAGAGTATTTAAACCCAAACCATCTCCACTTTTGGCTAAACGACTGCTGAGAAGTCATTTTCTTATGTGAAGCAACAAAATCTCTCCTCTATTTTTGTTCATATTATTTTTCTTCATTAAGAGGTAATTTACATATAGTGAAATGCTCAGATCTTAAGAATGAAGTACTAAGAGTTTCAATATACTCATCTCATGCAACCAAACCTCAATCAAGTTGTAAATAATTTCCATCACCCCAGAAAGTTCTCACGTGTTTAAAACTTAAATCTGCTAATTTCTCTTAAATCTCCAGTCAATCCCTGACCCACCTCCTTGCCATCACAGGTAACCGCTCTTCTGAGTTTTATTCCTATAGATTAGTTTTCCTGTGAATACACTTGCTTTTAAATTGCCAACCATCATAATATAATACAGTAAATCATAAAAATAAATAGTACTGCTTTTGGAATTGAAGTGTTAAGTCTAATTTATATAGGGTTCATCTGATAACTCTTGCCTTAATCTGATAATATAAAACGCAACTTAGTAGTCAAATAATACCATTCTGGTTTTAGCTACTGAAACACTAATTTTAAAATTATCTCTGAGAAAAGAAAAAAAAAAAAAAAAAGTCTAGTCTGGAGTTTCCAAGGCAGAAACTTCTAGGCTTCTGTAGATTTAGTTTCAAAAGTCATGTGGCATCCCATCACTTTACCACATGAAGGAGGAATTAGGTCATTTCACTTACCCAGATTCAAGAGCAGTGAGAGAATTAGACTCTACTTCTCAAAGGGAAGAGTAGGGAAGAATTTTCAGCTTCCCTTGAGGCTCAGCTGGTGAAGAATCTGCCAGCAATGCGGGAGACCTGGGTTTGATCCCTGGATTGGGAAGATCCCCTGGACAAGGGAAAGGCTACCCAGTCCAGTATTCAGGCCTGGAGAATTCCATGGACTGTATAGTCCATGAGGTCGTAAAGAGTCAAAGGAAAATTTTTAAAAGGAAAGAGTTCCTTCCTTTACTAGTTGACTAAGATAGTCATGACTGAGCGACTTTCACTTTTACTTTAATGCACCTGAGCACCAAAGAATTGATGCTTTTGAACTGTGGTGTTGGAAAAGACTTGAGAGTCCCCTTGGACTGCAAGGAGATCCAACCAGTCCAGCCTAAAGGAGATCAGTCCTGGATGTTCATTGGAAGGACTGATGTTGAAGCTGAAACTCCAATACTTTGGCCACCTGATGTGAAGAGCTGACTCATTTGAAAAGACCCTGGCATGCTGCAATTCATGGGGTCGCAAAGAGTCGGACACGACTAAGTGACTGAACTAACTGAATTGACTGATGCTGGGAAAGATTGAGGGCAGGAGGAGAAGGGGACAACAGAGGATGAGAGGGTTTGATGACATCACTGACTCAGTGGACATGGGTTTGGGTGGACTCTGGGAGTTGGTGATGAATAGGGAGGCCTGGCGTGCTGAGGTTCATGGGGTCGCAAAGAGTTGGACTTGACTGAGCGACTGAACTGAATTGAATGAGGTTTATATTTTCAGATCTGTAGCCTGAAACTCTTTTATATGTTTCACAAACTTTAACACATAATTTGCTACTTAGTAGTTAAGTCATCTGTAAGTCAAAATATCAGATATCTCATGATTTTTAGATGTGTCACCCTACCTCTCTGAAACTTTGATTTTTAATCTGTAAAGCTTCTTATCATTCCTTCAGACTGGATTATATGGATCAATGTGATAACATAAAAGAAAGTGCAACTGAAAAACAATACAAGGTCTTCTCTTCAGTTCAGTTCAGTGGCTCAGTCATGTCCGACTCTTTGCGACCCCATGAATCGCAGCACACCAGGCCTCCCTGCCCATCA
This sequence comes from Neotragus moschatus, assembly GCA_006410615.1. Lineage (NCBI taxonomy): Eukaryota > Metazoa > Chordata > Mammalia > Artiodactyla > Bovidae > Neotragus > Neotragus moschatus. Next base: position 1,820,456 of record SJYA01001197.1, read on the forward strand.
CTAACTCCCAGAGTTCACTCAGACTCACGCCCATTGTGTCAGTGATGCCATCCAGCCATCTCATCCTCTGTCGTCCCCTTTTCCTCCTGCTCCCAATCCCTCCCAGGATCAGAGTCTTTTCCAATGAGTCAACTCTTCGCATGAGGTGGCCAAAGTACTGGAGTTTCAGCTTTAGCATCATTCCTTCCAAAGAACACCCAGGGCTGATCTCCTTNTCCCAATCCCTCCCAGCATCAGAGTCTTTTCCAATGAGTCAACTCTTTGCATGAGGTGGCCAAAGTACTGGAGCTTCAGCTTTAGCATCATTCCTTCCAAAGAAATCCCAGGGCTGATCTCCTTCAGAATGGACTGGTTGGATCTCCTTGCAGTCCAAGGGACTCTCAAGAGTCTTCTTCAACACCACAGTTCAAAAGCATCGATTCTTCAGAGCTCAGCTTTCTTCACAGTCCAACTCTCACATCCATACATGACCACTGGAAAAATCATAGCCTTGACTACTCGGACTTTAGTTGGCAAAATAATGTCTCTGCTTTTGAATATGCTATCTAGGTTGGTCATAACTTTTCTTCCAAGGAGTAAGTGACTTTTAATTTCATGGCTGCAGTCACCATCTGTGGTGACTTTGGAGCCCCCCAGAACAAAGTCTGACACTGTTTCCACTGTTTCCCCATCTATTTCCCATGAAGTGATGGGACCAGCAGCCATGATCTTCATTTTCCGAATGTTGAGCTTTAAGCCAACTTTTTCACTCTCCTCTTTCACTTTCATCAAGAGGCTTTTTAGTTCCTCTTCACTTTCTGCCATAAGGGTGGTATCATCTGCATATCTGAGGTTATTGATATTTCTCCCAGAAATCTTGATTCCAGCTTGTGTTTCTTCCAGTCCAACATTTCTCATGATGTACTCTGCATATAAGTTAAATAAGCAGGGTGACAATATACAGCCTTGATGTACTCCTTTTCCTATTTAGAGTCACTCTGTTGTTCCATGACCAGTTCTAACTGTTGCTTCCTGACCTGCATACAGATTTCTCAAGAGGCAGGTCAGGTGGTCTGGTACTCCCTTCTCTCTCAGAATTTCCCACAGTTCATTGTGATCCACACAGTCAAAGGCTTTGGCATAGTCAATAAAGCAGAAATAGATGTTTTTCTGGAACTGTCTTGCTTTTTCCATGATTCAGTGGATGTTGGCAATTTGATCTCTGGTCTTCTCTTAGTTATCATTAAAATGATAATGACTCCATTTCTTCTGCAAACAAGGAAATAAAACAAATGTCTTCTTGAAGGCAGTTAAATTTCCCAAGACAGCTCTATGTACTTCCCCTATCCACTTTGTCATGAAGTCCAGGGTCACAGAGAGTCCTTCTGTGACTTCTGACTCAATGTTGAGCCGGCCCTATTTTTTAATAGCACAAACAGTAATCGTCACCTGAAATTACATTACATATTCTTTCATCTACCTGTTTGTTTTTTTGTCTTTTTTAGAATATGAGTTCCTGTGAGCAGACTTAGTTTTCCCTTGCTCATAAGTAACACTACAAATGTCGGATATTTAAGGAATATTGTTGAATAAATGAATGACTAAGTGGGTAAATGACCTGTGTTACTAATGTTGACCAACCTGGCACCCCACTTTTGAATTTTCTTTCCCTTTACACCTCTAACAAGTTTCATCTGTATTGATTCCTATAATATTTTACAGGGGTCATCTGGGAACTAATCACTCACCAGAGCAACTTCTTTTCTCAGTCTCCTGTCTCTAGGAGACTCTAAATATGGTCTCTTCTAGCTGTGATAAAATCATGGCAATTCTTTCTGACATATTTCTCAGTAATATGTCTTATTTTTCCAGTTATTCCTCCATTATTCTTCCAGTTCTTACTACCATTGTCTCAGGCTAAGGATTTATCATGATATTTAATCTAAATTATTACAAAAGTATTCAAACTGGTTTCCTTCTTCATTATTTTCCACAAGCATTAGCATACTAATACTTTGGCTTAGTATTGCCATTCCGCTCTTCAGAAAATCATGGGTGGACTACAGGATGCCTGCAAGGTGGATCGCAGGCTCCTGGATGCTGCAGTCCAGTTGCGTCCCTGACTAGTTTCCTCCACCTTTTCCAGTGTGTGGGTGCCCAACGCTCCAACAATGCAAGCCTTCTAAACTAGTGCGTTTCAGCCTTTAGTGAGCATACAGATACACCCCCCTCCTCCAACCAGGGGATTATCTATATTGTTAACTACAGATTTATATTTATTACAATATAAATATTGTCTATATTGTTAAAATACAGATTCTGATTCTGAAGTTCAGAGATGGAGATTGAGAATCTGCATTTTTAGTAAACTCTCAAATGGTCAAACATGTCTTGGTGTAGCAAGATTCCATTATTAGGTGCATATGCTATGTACTTCCATATGTCTGTACCATACCTTTTTTAGTGTATTTTTTGAAACATATGTATATATATATATACACCACATCTTCTTTGTCATTCATCTGTTGATGGACATTTATGTTACTTTTATGTCTTGGCTATTGTAAATAGTGCTGCTATGAACATTGAGGTGCATGTATCTTTTTGAATTAGAGTTTTCATCTTTTCCAGATATATGCCCAGGAGAAGGATTGCTGGATCATATGGTAGTACTACTTTCAGTTTTTAAGGAGCCTCCATACTATTCTTTGGGCTAGTAGTGAAGAACCTGTTTGCCAATGCAGAGACATAAGAGACATGGGTTCAATTCTTGGGTCAGGGAGATTCCCTGGAGGAGGGCTTGGAAACCCACTCCAGTCTCCAGTATTCTTGCCTGGAGAATCCCCATGGACAGAGGAGCCTGCGGGCTACAGTCCATGAGGTTGCAAAGAGCTGGACAAGACTGGAGAGACTGAACTTGCAGACACGCATGCTGTTCTTCACAGTGGCTGCACCAGTTTACGTTCCTGTCGGTAGTGTATGTGCCCTGTTCTTGCCTTCTGTCCAGGATATTCTTTCCTTACCTGTCTAATGAATTTCTATACTGTGAAGACCTAGATCAAACGCTATTTCTTAAAACCTCTCTTTCTACCTGTCTCAGGAAGAATTAACTGACTCTTTATCTGTTTTCTTATAATACTTTATTGACACTTATTTCGTAGTATTGAGTGCTTTTCTTTCTAAACTGTAAGCTCCTTGCAGGCAGTGACAGTGCCATTGCAATTTAGGTGGGATTACAAACTCATACCCAAAGTAGTTATTAAATGATATATAAAGTACATATTATAATATATGCAATACAGAATATTCACAAAATCTCACAGGAATACAGAGGTATATTGAAATAGTTGCTGTGTCAATTATGTGCGAGGTTATGATATAATGCCTAGAGTAACAGGTGCAAAATACATATTTGTTGAAGTGATTTTAAAGTATGATTTTAATTTCAAAAATTTACTACAGAAAATGCTGCTTTGGTCATCAGACATTTATTTTCAGTGGGGGAATTTGTTAGACCATAAATAACATTCCTGCAAAATGTATAATATTTACTATCTAATTTAATGATCTAAAAATCTGTACTGAATCAGAAGTAGAAATGTTAAAGTAATTACACTGAGAAGTCAATTTAATGAATGCCCAATATGTGAAAGCATTATTTCTGTAATCTTTTTTATTGCCCAATTTATCATTTTTATTGTTCATTTACTTATGTTATATAGTTCTAGAATGAATTATAATCTCTATCCCCCACACCCCACCTTTTTTCAAGTACGATCTCTTACAAAGCCACCAAAAGCTTTTATTTGAATAGAGTTTTTATACTTGTTAAAATGAATCTGATTCTTACGTGCTTTGGATAATTTCCCTTGAGTCTTCCCTTAATTATATCATACATGTGTTTAAACAAGCATTTGCTTTCTCACAGCCTACATTCTCTCAACTTGCTCTTCCAGGGTGGCCACAAGACTCAAATGGTGCTGTTTACAATCCCTTAATGTCTGTGGTCTTCTAAGCACAGAATTCTGAGTTAGGAAGGCAAGGTCTCTTGATGGTATAAATGGTATCACACAAATAATAGAGGGAATATATCACATGGAGGGGCATAGGTCATTATATGACTTTGGTCACCTTTACACCCACCGTAGATGCAAAACAAGAAGGGGCATGTATTATTTGTCACTCATCACAAACAAGACTTTTTTTTTTTCCCTGTCAGAGTATGCAGAGAAAAATTCTGGTAAGAACGGAGCACTAATTTACAAAATCTTGATTCAGTTTCAGCTTCAGACTCTGTTAAGAATTCCCTGAATGAGTTTGGCCTAATTTTAGTACCTTACATGTATAAAAATCTGTAATTAAAACTTTGCAAATGCTTTCAAAGCATTTTTAGATTATCTAACAAATCATACATGTCAACAGAATAATACCCTAACTCCAAGTTGACTGTGTCAGAGAACTTTAAGAATCAAGCAAAAGTAAATTTATGAAAAATATTAACAAGTTTTCAACTTTGAGTATGAATCAAACAATTTGAAAAGAAACATATTAGTAATCCAAACTCTGCTCAAGGTGTTCTTAAACCTATAAGAATGATTGACCATATTTAAGAAAAAGGGGAGGCTTTTAAGTAGTAACCTCTAGAAAAGGGTAGGACATTAAAAGATGAATCAATTTTTGGATTACTTCAGTTTGTTTTAGAGCTTGGTTTATCTTAAATTTTACTTCTTCAGAATATTACTATAACAGAAATAATATATGACACACTATTTTAGAATTTGGATGTGTATGTGGGGGAGAGAGCAAAGTAGTTTATCATGTTTTTAATGTGGGGAGAAAAATGTTATGAAGGCTTTAGTGTCTAAATCAATTTTAATGGAAAAGAACTGGTAAGTAGGTCTTGGCTGGTGACTACCTTGCTTGCTGATGTAAATTACTAACATACCAGTTTGGTTGGAATAGCTTTGGATACATCAAAAAAATCTCTACTTGATAAACTTGATAGCTTACTTATGACTTGATGGTAACTGCAAATTATATATTAGACAGGCTTGTGTTTCTAAAAGCAAAATGGAAATTTTCTTTTGTGAATTTGAACAGTGCAGACTAGAGTCATTTCAATCCAGTCTGTGAGTAAATAGCTCAGCTTAACTGAAGCAAGATGCTATAGCAGTCCTATAGATGGGTCCTATCTGTGGTGTGGGTAACTATCTAACATGGTATTTTTCAAAGCAGCGGGATACTCCATTCCTGAACAACCATTCTAAAATTGCCCACAGTTGTTCTTTGCAAGGAATTAAGAAAGAGAGTTGTAGGCTAATTCTCACAACTTGTACCTGGAGACGAAAGCACTGTGCCCTAAGATGTGTGCACGTGTGCTAAGTCGCTTCAGTTGTGTCTGACTTTTTGCGACCCCATGGACTTTAGCTCACCAGGCTCCTCTGTCCGTGGGATTTTCCAGGCAAGAATACTGGAGTGGGTTGCCATGTCCTCCTCCAGGGGATCTTCCCAACCCACAGATAGAACCCACATCTCTTATGTCTCCTACATTAGCAGACGGGTTCTTTACCCCTATTACCACCTGGAATGCCCTGTCCTAAGTGATGGTAGATCATAAGTATTATCTTTGTAACCTATGGAAAAGTGGTAGTAAAAGTTACTAGTATTATACATGGAAATCATTGGAGATTTTGTTTCTCAATTTTAGACCCTTATTTGGATAATATACCGAGGGTAAGTTACCCTCAAGCAAAGAAGAATGTGTGTGATCTCCACCCCAGGCAAAGATAGTAGAGAGAATGGTTTTATGGCCTGCAACAAAAACGATGGAGTTTCATCCGAGATTGTGTATGGTGACTAATGCATCAGTAGTAGCAAAAGAACTGACAAAGAGAAAAATGCTCTGCCTGGGCATTATGTCTGTTTATTTATTTATTTATTTACTAAAATAGCCACAATGTAGGAGTAAAAAAAAAAAAAAGCCATTTTCCTTTGTTAAGATGAAAGTGTGAGAGAAAATACTGCTGCTATTTAAGAAACTAAGGGAATAGCATCAAGCAGAAGTTATCAGATGGGCTGCTTCTAAGGGAACAAGGGGGTTGTCCCAAGTCTGAGTGCAGGAGGAGAAAGGGTCACACCGCAGAGAGCAGTCATGGGGTATAACTGAACAGGACAAGAATGTTCCCTATTGTCTCTAGTCACTGAGAGGTAACAAAACACTCAAGAGATTGGGACATCGTGAAAGACAAAACATAGATGGACTACATGGTTAGCGATGGTTGCTCTCAAATGTCTTCTCAAAGTATTGCATTCAGTTCAGTTCTGTTACTCAGTCATGTCTGACTCTTTGTGACCCTGTGGACTGCAGCATGCCAGGCTTCCCTGTCAATCACCAACTCCTGGAGCTTGCTCAAACTCATGTCCATTGAGTCGTTGATGCCAAAGTCAGTATAAATTGTGCTCTTTTAAATAGTAAGCAATGACCAACCCAATAGAAGTTGCTTCCCAGTTTCCAGGTCAGGCTTCATGTGAAGTAAAAAAAATCAAAGCCTTTTAGAGAAGTAACCTAGTCCTTTGGGCCAAGGTCATCTTAACACTAGAATTAAATTATGCTAATATTAATTGAAATTCAAGGTGATTGCCCTGTATAATCCACTCATCATATCGCTACTTCTCTTTGCCTGTGGAAGCAGTCAGACAGTAAATTTTGTTACAGAACAAACTCAAAAATATGATTCACTATATAGTAATTCAACTAGATTACAGAAGAGATCTCTGACCACTGAGCTCCTGAACTTGTCTCATTATGAATAAAAATGTTGCAGTCGAGTTCCCTGGGGATGGAATTTTGCTGGCTTCATTCCCCCTCCTTTCCCTTTCCTTCTCATCCCTTCCCTTTTTTTCTCTCTCTGTCTCTCTCTTTGTCCTTCTCCCTCTCTCTCTTTTTCTTTTATTCTAATGTCAAGTATCGAGGTAATCACCAGAGATACTCCAGATTTTGGTTCTTTTTAAAAATGATTTTTGCTAGTACAAGATATGTGGCCACGTTCTATCATTAGCTTGTATTGAAAAGCTAGTCTCACGGCTGCTGCTTTGCACCCACTGGGAGCCTAGTGCCACTGACGCAGGGACCCTGGAATGTGGATTATCATGAAAACTAACACCAGTAGCCACTGTAATGCCTGGACACAAATGAGAAGAGGTTTTAGGTTAGACTCCTATTCTGAGGGGGTTGTAACAGAAGGGAGCACAAGGTGATTTCTTTCTATGCCTGTGCTCTTCAGCATATGTAATAACTGATTAAAGTTTTTAACTTTAAAATAATTGCTTAAAGTTATTGAATTAAAAGGACAAAACAACATAAAAAACCCCAGCAACCTATCAGCAGTAGAAATGTTCCTTGCAGTCACAGGATGCTAAACTTCATCCATTTCAGGTGCATATAACCCTTTAGGGCTTTTTTTTTTTTTTTTTGCTTGGGAGAGAGGAGTCAGAGGCAGTCTCAGTCCAAAAAAACAACCTCAAAACATTGATCCTGCCAGTTTGAATTTTACTAGGGATTTAAAGTCACTACCACCTTCCACAGTGTTCATTCATGCTCAGTCAGGACAAATAATGGCTTAGCAGGAAGTGGTTTACAATCCTGGTGGACTCCTGTGGAGCTAATAAGTTCAGAAATACCACTTGGATGGAAATGTATGATAATCATATGATTATCTTTTTTTTTTTTTTTTATCCATTCCATAGTCTCCCATATAAAAATAAAAAAGCACAGGGCTTAGACATCCCTTTATTGTATTAGATTAAATAGGATTTAATGCCTGGTTGTGTGTCTTCCAGCTCAGATCCATTTGTACAAGGCTGTGGAGTGACGAGCTGGTTCAGATGAATGAATAGCTTTCTCATTACTTCACCCCATTCTGCTGTCTCTTTTCCTGTCCTTTGTATTATAATGGAGGACAGCTGTGGCAGTGAAGTGAATATTAACTAACCCCAGTGCCTCAGCAGATTGTGACTTTAATCCCTGCAAATACCACTAAAATCAAAATTTAATTACACTCAGAGTAGCTCTGTTAATGCCTGAAAAATATTTAACAATTAGTGGTTGGCTTAATTAAGCAAACTGCCTTTCACAAAGCAACCTGTAAAGTCTTCCCAAACCCTTCCCCCACCCTTTTTTTTTTTTTTAATCCTTTAGACTAATTAGTCTGATGTAAGCTCACAGCACTTCATTTACTGTTACTGAGTCTGCTGCTTAGCTGATCTAGGTCCTGAGTTTAACAGCCTGTAATAGAAGGGGAAGTTGTAAAAAGAAAGAAATTAGGTTCACTACATGCAGCAAATTAATAAAAATAATCCTTTTAATAAAGCGCTAATCAGTTTGTCATTTTCTCATTCATATACACAAACACATATATATCTCCTACTATATACATACATATATGTATATATTCCCATGTCTATATAGATAAAGATACATGAGATATATAAGAAATAGATATATAACAAAATGGCTACATCTCAGTTAAAGTGTTTGGGGAGATTCAGAAGAAAAACCAATAACAAATAAATTAATGTGTAATAACTCCCATCAAAAGAATTATTCTCTGTCCTTGTAAACTGGAAACTATTTACATCTTAATTTGGAAGGGAGGGATGGTGTACACTTTTGTTTGTAAACCAAACAAATGAAAGCAAATGAAGAATGATGGAAAACCTGTTAAAATGTAAATCCTATTTCCTGATTGATACTGATCCCTGATACCATCTGACCTACTCAGTTCCATGTTCATTTCTTCATCCAAGAGTCAAAGTTTTAATACGACTTGCTGGGGTGATAAAAATACATGTTGTTATAAATCTTTGTGTCTACACCTACGGAATGTTTTTAAATGCCACAAACGGGTGACTTACACGATCAGTTTGTTCAGCTTTCTTTTTCTACTTGAATTCTTAGGAACTATCTTGTCACGAAATAATCAAGAGAGTAAATACAGTAACACTTTAAAATAAGGTCATTTATTTAGCAAACTAAGGGGAAAAAAAGAAAGCAGGAATCAGAAAGTAACAACAACTACAAAACCGCCTTGGAGAACCGGAAGAAGTCTTAGCTCTACCAAGGAGCTTAGAAGTCCAACACCTCATTTTACAGAATAGAACAATGAAATTCAGAGTTTAAGTGACCATTCAGGGCCACATGAGGAACTGTTAGAACCTTATTTCAGGGCCCTCTAGGCTCCCCCTCTAGACCTATTCCCTTTCATCTGATACTGGACAGAATTATACAAAGCCACATTTTATGATTTCCCGAATCGCAGAGGATTAGAAGCCATAAATTAGAGGCTGAAAAAGGGCTTAGTGCTCAGATGTTGTGAAATACTAGAACACATGATAAAACTTAGAACTTGCTAAGTAAAAATCTGGAAAAGATAGTCTCTTGGTAACGCTCAAATCCAGATTACAAATACAAATTACCAAGCTGTTTGAGAATGCAGATCTGCACTGCTTTAGCGCATCTCATTTGTGTATTTGTGTATTTGAGCATTTGTGTATTTGTGTATTTGTGCATTTGTGTATTTGCGCATGTGCGCATGTGTGAGTCTCTCCTTTGGGGCTTTGAAGACAATTCTGAAAAAGACTGATTCTAATGTATTTTATTTTGGAGAATATCAAAAGGAAAATAGTTTTTCTGCTCCTAATACATACTCAGAGAGTTTTAGCATAAATGATGTTGATTTTTCAATCTAGAAAAAAAAAAACTATCTGTAATCTCATTTTTATGGAATATTTTCACATATATGTAGTTCTTCTTCTATCCATTTCTGTTCTTTTTTATTTAGGACCAGTTATTATTTTAGCTGTTGTCTAATTCAATAAATAAAGGGAAATAAAAGAAGAGAGCAAATAGTGTTACGTGTATGTCTGAAATGATGTGTTACATACACCCACACCCAACTCTGCCAGCAGTCTCCAACCCCATACAATTTTGTACATTTCCACATAATTGGCAGGCTATGTTTCAAGTCGCATGGTCGGCTGAAAATGGAGATGAAATCACAGTTCATAATACAGAAGGAGTACATATGGGTTGTGATTGAGATACTTGTATTTTGACTGAAGAATTGAGCAGCATCTGGCAGGTGTATAAATCCTTCATGGCAGCAATTCAACTTTTTAATAGGAGAGGAAATGGCATATTATATTTCAAAATTGGTATCTTTGAAAAACGTGTATTAACATGATGATATGAACCAATGTAAAATCTTCTTATGGGTTTTCCAGGAATAATTGTATTTTAATGGTATATGCATCTTGTGCTGCAAATTCTTTTGTCTATTAGTCACATACACATATCTTTATTTCTTCCTGAATGTATGCTGTGTAACTATTAACCAAATGTTCATTCACCATCAAATTCTGTTTCTTCAGTGTGTTTTCTCATTCAAAAGCACATAATGATTCTCCTTAATGATACAAATAATCCACTTCTAATGGACTATTATACCTCTTTTCCATTCTTGAACAGCATTATTGCTTTTAGGTTTTTAGTTAAATGCTATACAGTTTCAACATAGTATAATATTCTTAATTGATCTTTAAGTTTCTCTGTGAAAGAGCAGCAAGTATTAAATGTCAAACAGAAAAACTGCCAAAGTCAATTCACCTCAATTCAACTGTCAAAACTTTGCATGTGAAAAAAGAATAGAAATGTTTTTTCTTTCAAATAAGCATATTTGTGGGTACAGTATTCTCTTTTGACTCTGAAAATCATTTGAAAATAAGAAGCTTGCCCGTGCTTGTTTTCCATTTGCAAAATGTCAGCTGTATCTATGAAATGGTCACTGAGCTTCATCATCTTGCCTAATAGGCAAAGAACTGCTCTCTTGGAAGGTATATTAAATTGTGTTTTCCAAGGGACCACTTCATGTTTTTCAGTGAGAATCTATCTAATAGTGGGCTGGTGACATAAACATATTAACAGCACCACTTCCTTGCATTCTACCTTCCCTACAAACACACACACACACACACACACACACACACACAAACAGGACCTCTCTCCCCAGCCCTTCACTAATAATGCCCTAAGAAAAAGAGGAGAAATAAAGTCTTAACTAAGTTCAATATTTCTTATAATTTAAATTTCAAGATAATTTATGTTTGCCTATCAGTGAAAAGATTTGGGGGTCTTTAAGGCCCATAGCTTAGAGTAAATAAAACCTCAAATTCTGAATCTTAGAAAAATATATAGAATAATGACTTTGGAAGAACACAAAGAGTTTAACCCATCTACTTCAGACATGAATTTCACTCCTCAGAATTTTCAACCTTTCACAAACATCTCTAGAACTAGAGGTTCTACAACTAACTAGTTTATCATCCTGGTGATTTCCTTATGTCCATTTGAAACCACTTCCATTTCCTTCTATCAGATTTTCCATGGTGGTCAAGAACAGCTGCTTAGGACACTCCCTACATAATAGTAATGGAGTTACTCTCTTGTGTAGACTGAATTTTTAGGTTTTACTTGAACCTTAATTACAGAATTTCAGTTATTTCCAAATCTCAGATGTGCCTGACTATTCTATTCTTAAGGGGTCACCCTTCCCTATAATGACCAAACAGTACCTTGAGCTCCCATTCTGTGAAACACAGGAAGTCAGACATGGAGTTTCTGGATCTCTCTGAGGGATGGTTCTATGAACTCAGTCTAGGTGATCACTTGTCATTTTTAAAAGCTTCCTAGCTTTAGGTCATTATCCCTCTGGACACATAGTAAGCCAATACTTTCATGCTGCTAGTATCCAATAGCTCTTCACCTTCAAATAGAATTCAGGTAGTATTTCCAAATTTCTGACAGACAACAATTTCAGGATTCTGAAATGAGAAACCGAATTCCTAGAAATTCTTAGGTAGCCTTGGAATCATAAGTTTTTCTCTATTTCCACATTTTTTGTGTGTGATAATAATAAACTGCAAACCACTTAAATATCAAAATTGCTTTTTAAAACATTTTGGTAGTCCTTTAAAAAGTTAAATATAGTGCTACCAGATTCCCAGGTGGCTCAGTGGTAAAGAATCCGCCTGCAATGCAAGAGATACAGGAGATGAGTGTTTGATCCCTGGGTTGGGAAGGTCTCTTGAAGGAAGGCATGGCAACCCACTCCAGTATTCTTGCCTAGAGAATCACATGGACAGAGGAGCCTAGTAGGCTTCAGTCCATAGGGTCACAAAAAGTCAGACACGACTGAAGTGACTGAGCANCAAGAGATACAGGAGATGAGTGTTTGATCCCTGGGTTGGGAGGTCTCTTGAAGGAAGGCATGGCAACCCACTCCAGTATTCTTGCCTAGAGAATCACATGGACAGAGGAGCCTAGTAGGCTACAGTCCATAGGGTCACAAAAAGTCAGACACGACTGAAGTGACTGAGCACACATTGTAAGATCCAGTTGAAAACTTATGTTCACTCAAAAACTTATGCATGAAATGTTCATGGCAATAGTCTTCATAAAAGCCAAAATGCAGAAATAACCTAAATATCCATGAACAAATGAATGAATAAACAACATATGATATAATCACATAAAGGCATATTATTCATAAAAACAAAGTATCAATACATGTTATAATATAGACAAATCTTCCAAACTTTATGCTAAGTAAAAGAAGGCTTAGTAGAAGGCCATATATTATGGATTCTATCTTTATGGTATCCAGACTAGGCAAATCCACAGAAATAGAAAGTAGATCAGTGGTTTCCGGTGGTTGAGAGAGGAGTAATTGAAAATAGAAGGTTATTTGAAGGAGGCTGGAAGACAGTGGACCCATATCCATCTTCCACTTGGTTCTGTACACCTACAGGAGGGGACGACAGTGAAAGCACCAGCTTCCAAGTTCTCTTGGTGATCCAGCACTATCTGGTGTGACTTCAGGGGTGAGTACCCGCTATGTCCTGCTTCTCAGTGACTGAAATACCAGCTGTGCTTTCTCTCAATCACTCTACCCCCTGCCTTCCAAACACCCGCTGTGCCCTCACACGCTGTCTCCACAAGGCTGGGCTTCCCCCATGAGGCGTTCTGTCAGATGTCCACATCTGAGCTATGGGCACAGCCCTCCAGGGTCTGAGCAGTAGCCATTAATGCCACTCTCCGAATTTCTAGCCCCAGTCCACAGGACCTCGACTTCACCCTTCTGCTTTCTGGCGTCTTCACTTCCATTAATGTCTTGTCTCTCAGACCAAAAGATACTGCCTTCTACATTGATTTCTTCATATCAGTTTTCCTTTTTGCTCCTTCAGACTTTCAACACCTAAGTAACTACTTCTCTCTATGAAACATCCTCTGTAATACCTAGTGCGGTGTCTGTCTTTCTACTTTGTGTCTGACCCATATTGCCACAATGTCTATTACAAATGTTGGCAGTGAATCTGACACTTTACACTGAACTGTAAATCTAAGTTTTTTGTTTTACTTTTCCTTTTGTTCAGTATTTTGGGTAATATTTTGAGAAACAGAACACTTTTAGTTCATTATTGGTAACATAATGAAAAATTTAAAAACCATAAAACCCTTTTCTTTCCCTTTGACCCTAAATTTTATTTATTCCAGGTAGCATTATTTTAGCACTATAATCAGGCCAAAAAATAAAGCAAAAAACATTTTTTATTGAAAGTATTTTCCTAATTATCAAGTTAATTTTTTAGTCTTGTCTCAGAGCAAGATAAGTTAGTAAATAGCTATTTCTTTCTTAAATCATGGTTTAAAAAGCTCTACTATCTAGACCAATTACACACTCACTTATACATATGTATGAGGCAGGCACTTTACAAGTAAGAAAGCAAGATATCTATATGACTTAATGTGTTCTAAATACCATTAAAAAATTGCTTTTAAGTTTAACTGAGAACAGATGGAAGATTCATGTGACATTTTTGAACATAATTCTAGTAAAAGCACAAATAGAGAATAGCAAATAGGCAAAAATATGGACCCAAATGTTATTGAAAAACCATGTATACTTCACAAATCCCAGTAGTTCTACAGGTAAATAAATAATTATAGGATACATAGTACCATATAATCTACACATTCCCTCTGTATCCTAACATAGTCATGTCCAACTTTTTTCGATTCCTGAACTGTAGATCAGCAGGTTCCTTTATCTATGGAATTCTCCATGAAAGAATGCTGGAGTGGGTTGCCATTCCCTTCTCCAGGGCCTCTTCCCAACCCAGGGATCCAACCCAGGTCTCCTGCATTGCAGGCAGATTCTTTACTGTCTGAGCCACCAGGAAATGTATACATATAAATACATACATATATATGTATATATATGGCCTCAGTAGATATCTTAGCAGGTTTTGATGACTTGTGAAATGCATTAAGAAGTAATTAGGAAGACGTCCAAAGCTAGTCAGCACATTAATATATCCAGAAAGTTCATATTGGATTTCCTTATATTTGCTAGGTACTCATTTTCTGGAAATGGATCAGCTCTTCTAACAGTTGCAATTTAGCTTAATGTGTAAAATAATCATACAGTGTCATGAATCCTTGCAAAGAAACACCTGACTCACTTTTTTACTTCTTCTTTTTAGACTGCTCTGAGTATAATCATTCCATGGCATTTAGTGTTTTTCATATATTGATATATTCATAAATAGGTAGTTAACCTTCCCTTTAATTGATTTTTTAAATTTGAGACCCCAAAAGTCAAAAATGTTGCATTAATGACCAAATCTTCTCTCTAACACTGAATGGAATAAAAGCTTGTGACGTAAACCAAGTGAGTTGATATTTTTTCCATGTTGAATGAAAAAATATTTTCTCTAGGAAAAGGTAGCTCTTATAATAATAGAACTGTAGACTCTCCATGACACATAATTTATACTTTCTCACAGTATAAAACATGACCTCAAATGATTTATGATATTATCATGAAACAGAAGGAACAAGACATGGGAGACCTTTTGGACATAATCAGTATTTCAAAACTCCTGGAAGGGAAACAGAGCAAATTCCAGTTAAGGCTATAGCACTAAATTCAGGACAACATTTTAAATTAATTTGACATTCAATGTTTTGAATTCCTGATTAAAATCTGNCATGACCTCAAATGATTTATGATATTATCATGAAACAGAAGGAACAAGACATGGGAGACCTTTTGGACATAATCAGTATTTCAAAACTCCTGGAAGGGAAACAGAGCAAATTCCAGTTAAGGCTATAGCACTAAATTCAGGACAACATTTTAAATTAATTTGACATTCAACGTTTTGAATTCCTGATTAAAATCTGAACACCGTGGTTTCAAAACATGTGAAATAGATGCTGTCAAAAATTCCAATGCAAATCTCTGCATTTGGTGGGAATGTTAAAGTCAAAATTGTTTATCAATATTAAAGTGATCAAATGCATTCACATTAAGTGGCATATTCTTATAAGTCAGGTAGTTCATTAGAATAGTTACAATTCAGTGAAAATACACGTTTTCTTGAAGTTCCTTGAAATTGCTGTACTTTACAATGGTAGAGAAGTATCACAGTCTTCTGTGATATCACAGTAAACCCATAATGTCCACCAACTGTTTACAATACTAAGGAGTGAATACATGTTGCAGTAAGATGTGGTGATTACATGGCTAATTGTATCAATGTAGTCTGCAGACAGTAATTTAGAGAGGAAAATACCTTTAGGATTTAATATATTGAGTTTGTCTCTCTATTGATCAAATTAATGGGATGATTTCCAAATCTCCACTTTACTGAGTATTTTATTGATATAACCTTTGACCAAGAAGCATATAGATTTCAAAATGTCTTTTCTTATAGACAGAAAATCAATTTGGTTATTTTAATAAATATAATTGTGCAAAATGGTTGGCTGAGCAGTTAAAGAATATCTGCTGTCATAACGTGGTGGATATGGAGCAGGAAAGTGATGCAGAACATGGAGGAGAAAAGAAGAAACAAACTTTCAACACTGGTGGTGCTATAAGGAAAAAGTATTAAAGTGAAAAACAACAGGTAGTATTTCTGCAGGAGTGTTCTGTCATAAGAGCAAAATAGATTTGGGACATTTCTTATAGTTTTTAATATAATTCAACAGCAGAGACTATAAAACATGAATTTTTATACTCAATTAAAAAATATTTTTTGAAAGGACAATGAATAAAATCATGTAAAGATTATTTCTGGTTGATGCTAAACTTCTTAAAGATGGCATAAGTTAATCATTAACATCCAGACTTCCTAGGTTGAAATCTCAGCTTTACCTCTTACTAGTCATTTAGCCTCTTTGTGCCTCAGTTTCCTCTTTGGGGAGTTAGGGAAATAATACTTCTCTATATGGTTTTGTGATGATTTTATAAAACACACAGAGGAATAAATTAATACATAGAAATAAATATTTAGAGAATTAAATGCTTAATAAATTTTAGTGATTATTCTGTTTTCATTTTTAAATATATGCTTCTTCCTAATAAATAATTTCCTAGAAAACAATTTTAAGCTGCAAATATTTATTTGCTGGTTTTGATTATTTTAGTGTTAGTTTCTTTTCATTGATCAGAAGACTATAATAAGAACTACCCCAGTTAACAGTTTGCTTGCATTGGAGATAAAAATGCATACGTATCTACACATACAAGCAGAAGAGCAAATGCAAAAGAAATATTTTTAAAACATTTAAATTTAACTTACATTATCAGACCCCTTGAAATTACACTGCACACAGATAACCACTGCTAAGTATGAACATAACCAAAGGTCTAATTTAAGTTCAAATCATTAAAGACTATCCAAAAAAAGTTAATGAATTTTCTGACTACTTCTACTTTTCCACCAAGTGGGATTCAACTATATTCAACTACAGTAAAAAAAAAAAAAAAAAAAAAAAAAAAACTTTAAAAGTAAAATCTGGAAATATTTCTGAGTATAATCTGAGCATTCCCAAAATCCATAATTTAAACATTCATATAAATGCAAACATCTATTTGAAAGCTTGGTTAAGAGTAATTAGAAGAGTACTAAGCCTATGATTTAAAATTGCATGTTTCCTCAAAAATAACTAAGCATATGTACTGTAATATTTGTTCTCAACACGGATAGTTCATATCGTCATGTAATTCTTTTAAAATGATCATGTGCAGAAATAATACACACTGTTTGCTCGTCAGTAATTTATTTTGCATAATTAAGTTATCATGACTTTATTCTTTCAACAAAGTGATGAAAGCATAATCCATTCAATAACAGATGACCAAACTGTATCAAATTGTGTCTCCAAATAGGGACAGAAGCATTGCTGTGTGTATGTCTTTATTAGAGGAGAAGTGAATTCAACTACAATGTCTTGAGTTCATTTATAACCCATATGCTTGAGTGAATGTATGGTAAAAATAAGCAATTTCATTAGACATTAGAGGCACTACAAATTTCAGCTTTGCTTCAAAAAACACTCAGATTGCTAATGTGACCTATACTGCTAAAAGGCTAATATCATTGCTATGTAGAGTAATGGGCAAGTGAAAACATCTGTGTATTCCCTGCCTTTAGAACATAGCCTTTCCATCCAATGGCATATCCTTACGGAGGATAAAGAATGTAATAACAAGGAATGCTTCTATACAGTGTATGGTATCCAGTGAGGAATGATAGCAAAGGAAAAAAAACACCCAAGCCTACTGAAATTAAACAAGCTACAACTTAACCATTAATGGCAATGTAAACTCACTCTTAAAGATCATTGAGAAGTATTCTTGCTTCTGTTTTAGGATAAATTAAGACTAGAGATGAATATCTCTAAATGAGTCATTAGAAAGTAAGAATGTATGCTAGATGAGGAGAATAGTCTCAAATATCTGCAAAAGAAAAGTCCACTCAAGCAAAGTCCACTAAATACTTAAGTTTATAAATCTGAACACCAGAGCTTATATCAAAATATGTGGAAATGAAAACGTATTTTAGTTCAGTTCAGTCACTCAGTCGTGTCCGACTCTTTGCGACCCCATGAATTGCAGCACACCAGGCCACCCTGTCCATCAACAACTCCTGGAGTTCACTCAGACTCACGTCCATCGAGTCATTGATGCCATCCAGCCATCTCATCCTCGGTCGTCCCCTTCTCCTCTTGCCCTCAATCTTTCCCGGCATCAGAGTCTTTTCCAATGAGTCAGCTCTTCACATGAGGTGGCCAAAGTACTGGAGTTTCAGCTTTAGCCTCATTTCTTCCAAAGAAATCCCATGTACTCAATTACATACAACTACAGCATGTCTTGCTAGACTTTCTCTGTTACCTACTTTGAAGAAGCTGGCTATAATGAATCCTATAGCTGCAAGGGAACTATAGGTGCTTAGAAGTAGATTTTTCCCTACTTGAGCCTCTGATGACTACCCAGTCCAGTCTGACACTGAACACAGACTTTTGAGACCTTGAGCAGAGAACATAGATAGATTGTGGCCAGAGCACTGACCTATGGAAACTGCAAGATAACAAGTATGTATTGTTAAGCTGCTTAAGCTTGTACTCTGGAGAGGGCAATGCCACCCCTCTCCAGTACTCTTGCCTGGAAAATCCCATGGATGGAGGAGTCTGGTGGGCTGCAGTCCATGGGGTCACTAAGAGTCAGACACAACTGAGCGACTTCACTTTCACTTTTCACTTTCATGCATTGGAGAAGGAAATGGCGACCCACTCCAGTATTCTTGCCTGGAGAATCCCAGGGACGGGGGAGCCTGGTGGGCTGCCATCTATGGGGTCACACAGAGTCGGAGTTGACTGAAGCGACTTAGCAGCAGCAGCAGCAGCAGCAGCAGCAAGCTTGTACTCATTTGTTAAGCAGCAATAGAAAGCTAATTTACAGATGTTATATACTGGGTTGGCCCAAAAGTTTGTTAAACCCAAACAAACTTTTGGGCCAACCCAATACATTTTTACACTGAAATATAACACATTTATGTATTTACTTATTTTAGATTTTGTAAGATAAATTTACGTAGTTCACAACATACTGTTGTGTAATGTTAAATTTTGCTAGCAATCCTATTGTAGGAATGGCCTTCAGGAACACCCTGGATGCCCACTATGCTAACTCACTTGGCTGTGTGACTATAAATGAAAGGATTAGAAAGCTTATGATGTCTGGTGCCAGGAATGGAGGAGAAATTGGGTTTGAATTATGCATTTCCATGTGAACTGTGGAAAGTTCATCCAAGTCTTCTAGCTTTTATTTGCAATAAACCTGATAGATTTGACAACAAAGCCAAAAATCATTGATAAGTTATTAAGCTGAAAGTAAATTATCTAAGCTAAAAATAATTTTAAAATATTTTTGATCAACCATTCCAGAGAAAAGCTAAATTATCTTTCTATTCTCAAAAAAGAAAATGATATATCAAGATCATTATTACATAAAGAGACAATAAAAGAGAATGCAGCCAAATTTATAAGCAAATAAATGGAGAGAGGAGTTGTGTTTTGTATATCGGTGGTGTTTTTTAGATTTTTTAATATTCTCATTTTTGTGATTTATTTTTAATTTCAAATAAATATGTATTTCCATATCTAATATTATAACTCTGAATTTTTATTTTTAAATAAGGGGTCCAAAATTTCACAAACCTTCAAGTTTCACAAAGCGAAAATTCACCTGTACATCCAAAACAACAGAGAGACACTATTTTAAAATGCTGCTAGCAGCTATGGCAAGATGAAGGTAGATTAGGGTCCGTTAGAATTGACAACATAAAATCATTGCTGATTTTAACAAGAATTATTTCAGATGAGTGGTATGGCCAGAAAACAGAGGAGGGGATTAGAGAGTGAATGAAAAGTGGTATAGCACAGTGACAGTGGTTATCAACAAATCCTGTGACACTTAGCAGTGAGACTTGGCAAATAGATTCGGTGGCAGATGGAGGGAAATGTGAGGCCCCGAGAGTTTTCTGTTTTGATAGAAGCAACTATGTATGCTGATCGGAGCACTCCAGTAGGAAGAGAGATACTTAGAATCTAAGCTGTACGGGAGTAAGTCCATGTGGCAGCCATTCTCCAAGACTGCTCTCAGTGAGCACACCTCTCATTATTGACACACTTGGGGAGACCCTTCCCAAATGTATGAGGGTTGGGCTATGTGATGGAGAAGGAAAAACAGTTTTCCTTGTCTTTCTTCTTTACTCTCCCACTATTGGCACACTCATAACACTTCTGACACCAGATATGTGGGTTTGTTTTCCCACACCAAGTAATTCTCTGAGATACTAGATAGTTTTCCTTCAATTTAACTAAATTCTGATACTGTCTACCTGGAGATAGAGTCAGATCACACAGGTTCAGGTCCTAGTCCCACAATACTGTCCATATTCCTTCACCCTTCACCCATATCCTTTTCAGATGCCAATTACAAGTCCAGATTGCCACCCATTTTTCTGACTGATAAGCATATAAATTGGAAGTTACCGTGAGATCCTCTCAAGTTTGACTGATTTGCCAGAAAACTCAGGAAAATAGTTTATATACTATTTAGCAGTTTATTATAAAGGGATATGATAAAAGATACAGATGAACACCTAGACTGTGCAGAGTGAAATGTGGAAAAAAGCTTGGAGTTTCCATGCTTACTCCAAGAGTGACACTCTCTCCGTATCTCCGTGTGATCACCGACGCAGAAGCTCTCCAAACCCCATACTTCGTGGACTTTTACAAAGGCTCATCACATCAACACGATCAATCATTGACTTCATTTCTAATCCCTCTTGCCTCTCTGGAGAATGGGAGTTTGGGTTGAATTCCACACTTATAATCATAAGTTGGTCTATCTGGTGACCAGCCCCCATGTGGGAGCCTACCAAGAGGAACCTCATTTAGAACAAAAGATACCGCTATCGCCCAGGAAATTCTAAGGGATTCAGGAATTCTTTGTCAAGAGCCAGGATCAAATGCCAAACATTAGAACAGAAGGTGCTCCTAGTGTTCTATCACTTATGAAATTACAAGGATTTTAAGAGCTCTGTGCCAAGAACCAGGGCAGAGACCAAATATGTATTTGCTATTAAGTTGAAATGACCAAGAGCATACAACAGGCTGCTGTATGGAGCAGTCTCTTTCCAAAATTATTTTATAATAGGCTACAGTTTCTGCTTAGTCTTTCTGTTTCTCACTATCTCTCTGTCTATTATCATTTGCTCTGGAGGAACAAGCTGCTGTATTTTGAACAGCCCCATGGAGAGACCAGGTAGTGGGGAACTGAAGCCTCCAGTTAATAGTTAGTGGGAAACTGACCCATGGCCATACAAAGGAGCTTCAGAGTAGATTCCCCAGCCCTAATGAGATAGTGTGATGGCTGTGCTCCCAGACAGCGTGACTGGAAACGTGTAAGAGACCTTGGCCCAGATTTACCTAGTTAGACCGCTCCTGGATTCCTGATCCTCAGAAACTGTGAGATGATGCACGTTCATTGATTTTAGCTGCTATGTTTCAGAAGTTTGTTATGCAACAATAGAAACTAATACACCACAGGAGCAAAGTCCTTGAGAAGACAAAGTTACAAAATGATACACAGCACAAGTAGATACATTGGCTATTAATAGAGACTGGAACGAGTCTATCCTTTCTTTCACAAGAGATAAAATAGAACATATACACAAGATTTCATAGGTATGCTTGTTGGATCATTAGGAAATTTAAATTTTATTGATTGTTTTCTCCAAGTATTAAGTTTTAAGTAACGACAGATAATTAATGGAAGTGAAAGGGATGGAAATTTTAAAATTGTAGAGAAAAATTATAAAATAGTCATCTAGGAAAGTGGCAAAGAAAGTTAGCAGCAAAATAGAATAGAAATGGGGCTACTGTCTAACTTTGTTGACGATTTCTGTCTTGTATTTGAAGGGACATCAAACAACAAACTGTGTGATTTTTCTCCAGCAATATTTAGTGGCTTGTGTTCAGCCATGAGGGAAACAGATACCTGGGTTTAATTAAAGCCTGCATTGGCCAGGGATGTGAGGGTATTCAGGAGGGAAGGGTCCTGGTGCCAGGAGTCCCTTTGTCCAGGGAAAGGAAAGGACAAGAGGATCGCCAGCAGTGAGCAAGCAGTAGAGTACAAGTCAGTGAGCTGGAGCTCTCGAAAGACTGGTTGCACAAAATAGTACCTAGGTAAAAGAAGAAAGGGCCTCCCAAGTCAGCTGTAAAGAACCCACCTGCCAAAGGAGGAGACCCGGGGTCAGTCCCTGGGTTGAGAAGATCCCCTGGAGAAGGGACTGGCAACCCACTCTAGTAGTATTGCCTGGGAAATCCCATGGACAGAGGAGTCTGGTGGGCTACCATCCATGGGATCACAAAAGAGTCAGACATGACTGAGTGACTAAACAACAACGGAAGAGGCAAAATGAGTTAACCTAATGAAGAGAAGGTCCGTGTGGGCTGCAGTCCATGGGGTTACGAAGAGTCAGACACGACTGGGAGACTTCACTTTCACTTTTCACTTTCATTAATTGGAGAAGGCAGTGGCACCCCNAAAAAAAAAAAAAAAAAGAGGGAAAAAACCAGTTCCTGAGCTGCAAGTACTTGCCCAGAATGTAGACTGATGGACATTATTCAACCACAAGAGTAAACGAGCCTAGGATATTGCCGTTCTTTGAGGAAGTAGAATTAAAGATCTCAATGGAGGGCAAACTACGTATAAAATGATTCTTGTATCTTGGTAGTGGAAACCAAACCTTATTTTAATGACCTTATCCTGAGGAAATTGATGAGCAAATGAGTAAAGAGCCACTGGAGGCCAAATCACATACTGCTTCTCAAGATTTGCTTTGGGCAGTGGCTTACAAGGTAGTTGGATACAAAGAGCGAAGTCAGGAAGGAAGAAGGTAAAATAAATTGTCACATATTGTGGTATACAAAAGACATTCTTGTTTCCGTATGAGTTAACTTTAATTCATAATTCATTCTAACTAAAATAGCCTGTTTGTGGGCTATCAAATGTACACTGTATATCTGCTTTAATTATTAAAGAAAATGGCACACTGACCCGAAGAGTGTCCACGTTAAAAATAAAAATTAAATGCTCCTCTTCCCAGGATGCCAATGCTGGTACTCCTTTGATTATGAGACTCCCTTTCCAGGAACCAAGGCCATATTGTATAAGCTGTATGTGTACAATCTAGTTCTTTTGAAACCTTGAAGAAATGTAGACTTATTTATTGTTCTTTGTTCTGACAAGATATAAAACTGTGCTGAAAACCATGCTTCCCCAGAGCAGTTTCTCAGAGGAATCTGGGAAGCTGGTTTCTGGGCCTTAAGCCTCAGTTTGGCTCAAATAAAACTATTTTCTTAGTATTCATTGTTTATTGATTATTTTTATTGACAGAAGGAATCTAAATGACATAACCAAGGATTATCTCAAGCCTGTGACTGTGAGAATTTTAGGTGCTGTTGGCTAAGCTTTTCCATTGATTTTGAGTAAGTCTTTGTGGTTCCCCTCAGCAGTGGCTCTGATCCAGGATAAGTTTGTTGGAGTTGGACTAATCTAGGAACAAACTAATTATATTAATCTCCTGGCCTCTGACTTCTATCATTTCCCAAAAAGTGTGGGCTGTCTCCCCAGAAAGGGCAGTGGGAATGGTGATCAACAACATGAAATGCTGGGGCCCAGCCCAGGTGGATCCAGGGAATTTGAAGGGTGGACAGAGTCAGGGATGAGAGATTTATTTAATTAGAAATATAAGATTAGATCAGGAACGAATAGTGTAGTAGGAAAAATAGTGGAGAAAAGAGGCTGAATAACTTGGTTTACGTGGAGAACTAATAAAACCTCGAGACAAGAGGTTTGCACCATCTGCGCTAGGCCACCGGTGTCCTCTTGAATAGCGGGGGGTGCCCCGCCTTGGGTTCCCTCTCAAGTGGATCTTAAAAGCCAGGGCAAGTAAGTAGACATGGCGAACCTCCATGCCCTAGATGGGAATTCAGCCAGAAAATAGAGTAAAGAAGACACGGGGAGACCAAGCTGCTTCGGTGAGCGAGGCCCAATAGCTTTATTTTCAAAAGGACTTTTATACCTTTCCCACAAATGATGTCATGTACATTATCTCCTAGCCTTGGAGGCCTATGAACATTTTAAGATCCTCTTTTGATAAAGGCTGCTCAACCATAAAGCTTATTTTCCCGTGAAGTGTTTTTTCTTTATGTTTCTAATCTATGTCAGCCTCAGAAAATATCAAACAAAGTTACATTTTCAAGAAGCAAAGGTGCAGTAAGTTACAACAAAGAAAGAACCAATTAGCTCAAAAGTCTGATGTGGTTAGTTTCAAGGCTACATTTGTTTTTCTTACATTCTAACTATGTTAACTAACGCACTCCCAGGTGCACAGTGGATAAGAGATATGGGAACTTAGCCACAAGCATTGGCTCAACAGTGAAATCTTACACCAGCACTACTCTAATAACTTTTCAACTCTTTGACAGGCTCTATATTTTAGGCTTCCTGTGCCTCTCATAGTTGCTGCTGCTACTGCTAAGTCACTTCATTCGTTTCTGACTCTGTGTGACCCCATAGACGGAAGCCCACCAGGCTCCACCGTCCCTGGGATTCTCCAGGCAAGAACACTGGAGTGGGTTGCCATTTCCTTCTCCAATTCTCACAGTTGGGGGGCTATAAACAATCACATGCATAGTTGTAATCTGGGTAAGGCAAGTTAGAGAGACATCAGAGGGGTTTTTGGATTGAAACACTCTTATTATGCCCAGGAGACTTATTATCTAAAAGCTCTAAATTAACTTTTTCCTAAAAAAAGGTGGTGGGGGACAGTCTCCTGTCAATGTCAGAAGAGTAGGTGAAAAGCATAATATAGTAAAGCAGGTAGACTCTGATTTTGGGGTTAGATGCTCAGGAAATTCCAGGGGGAACCCCTGAAGCCTTATCCTCTCCTTTGTGTTTTGTCAGGCTTCCTTCCTCATGGCCTTTGCCATGGGTGGGACTCCTCATGCNGGGACAGTCTCCTGTCAATGTCAGAAGAGTAGGTGAAAAGCATAATATAGTAAAGCAGGTAGACTCTGATTTTGGGGTTAGATGCTCAGGAAATTCCAGGGGGAACCCCTGAAGCCTTATCCTCTCCTTTGTGTTTTGTCAGGCTTCCTTCCTCATGGCCTTTGCCATGGGTGGGACTCCTCATGCTAGCTCCCGGCAATGAAGTAGTACCTGGTTAGATTCATAGTTGGAACTTTATATCGTATGATCAAATTAATGTAAGTCAGAACGATTCTCATTCTCATTGGGGACTTATTGGTGAGTATGGAGAAAAATGTGTAAAATTTCAAAAAACATATTGAGTCTCATAATAGTCAGCTCTCCATACCCACAGATTCATTTTATATAAGGGGCCTGAGCATTTGTGGAATTCAGCAATCATGTTGGATTCTGAAATCAGTCCCCTACAGACACCAAAGGAGACTAGGTAATTTCATATTGAGAACATAAAAAATATATTCACCTGCTATCACACAATTTTTAGATCATGTAAAAAAGTATAAAAATCATCAACAGCCAAGTATACATTACTCATTTAAGAATTAGGGACTTTAGAGGAAATGCTTTCAGTTTTTCATTGAGAATGTTTGCTGTGGGTTCATCAAACATGGCTTTTATTATGTTGAGGTAGGTTCCTTTCTCTGGAGGAGGGCATGGTAACCCACTCAAGCATTCTTGCCTGGAGAATCCCCATGGGTAAAGCAGCCTGGCAGGCTATGGTCCATGGGGTTGCAAAGAATCAGACATGACTGAGTGACTAAGCACAGCACAAGAGGTTCCTTTCTATGCCTATTTTTGAAAGAGTTTTATCATATGGGTGCTAAATTTTGTTGAAAGCTTTTTCTGCATCGATTGAGATGATCATAGGGTTTTTACCTTTCATTAATATTACACTGATTGATTTGCATATATTGAAGAATCCCTGCACCCCTGGGATAAACCCTACTTGACCATGGTATATGATCTCTTTACTCTGTTGTTGAATTCTATTTGCTAGAATTTTGTTTAGGATTTTTACATCTATGTTCATCAGTGATATTGGCCTGTGATTCATGTTGACGTATGGCAGAAACCAATGCAATATGGTAAAGCAATTATCTTTTAATTAAAAGTAAATAAGCTAAAAATAAGAATTAGGGACAACAAATATAATTGAAACTCTAAGATACATGAACCCAATCATTTTTTCCCTAGAATTAGCACTTGCCCTAATATTGTCTGTCATCCCCCAAGCCGTAGAGTAATAAACAAAATATTATTTGTTTCATATGTTTCAAAACTATTGAAATGATTTCACATAGTATGTAGCCTTCTGCAAATTTTCATTGTTGTCATTATTAGATCTTTAGATGTTTTCATATTGTTACACATAGCTTTGATTTATTTTGACTGATGAATATTATTTCCATTATTTGCAAAAAGCACAGTTAATGTATCTGTTCTTCTGCTGATGAGGATTTAAGTTATTTAGTTTCTCCATATCACTAGTGATGCTACAGTGAACATTTTTAGAATTTATCTAGGTGCACATGTATGATGGTGAAATTGTCACAACCTCAGTTCAGTTCAGTCACTCAGTTGTGTCCGACTATTTGAGACCCCATGAAGCTCAGCATGCCAGGCCTCCCTGTCCATCAACAACTCCCAGAGTTCATTCAGACTCACGCCCATCAAGTCAATGATGCCATCTAGCCATCTCATCCTCTGTCATCTCTTTCTCCTCTTGCCCCTAATCCCTCCCAGCATCAGAGTCTTTTCCAATGAGTCAACTCTTTGCATGAGTTGGCCAAAGTACTGGAGCTTCAGCTTCAGCATCATTCCTTCCAAAGAAATCCCAGGGCAGATCTCCTTCAGAA
>SJYA01001197.1:1847661-1979035 GCA_006410615.1 Neotragus moschatus
ATCTGAAAGTTCACAGTTCACGTATTGCTGAAGCCTGGCTTGGAGAATTTTGACCATTACTTTACTAGCGTGTGAGATGAGTGCAATTGTGCAGTAGTTTGAGCATTCTTTGGCATTGCCTTTCTTTGGGATTGGAATAAAAACTGACCTTTTCCAGTCCTGTGGCCACTGCTGAGCTTTCCAAATTTGCTGGCATATTGAGTGTAGCACTTTCACAGTTTTAGGATTTGGACTAGCTCAACTGGAATTCCATCACCTCCACTAGCTTTGTTTGTCACATCCTCAGGTAGGCATATTTTCAAATTTCTGATATTTTTACAAATTGCTCTAAAATGGTTGTACAAGTTTCCTTCCCTTCCATGAAGCAACTTATGACAGTGTGTTGATTGACATCCTCTCCAGTACTTTCAAATGTTGGTCTGATGCTTGTGAAATGAGGTCTTGTTCTTTTAATTTGGAATTGCTAGACAAACATAATTTTAATAGTCATAAAAACAAACTTCAGAGAGTAAAACAACAACCATTTTGCCTAGTAGGATAACTCAATAGGCTGTCTCTGAGATCCTCAAATGATAGGTGAAGAAGGCATGGTCTTCTAGCGAAATGTGTGAAATTGTCTGAGGTGGGGCTCTGGTGTTTTATGTATCTTGGCTTGGGAAAATGGTGAGAAAATGTTCAGTAGAGAGAGCAAATCCCAGTGAAATTGTATTGGGTCTATTACTACAGGATAAAAGAAAGACAAAGTTGTACACAAAAGAGCAGAGTGATTCAGAACTAAAAGGGGAGAATGAGAATTAAAAGAGCTTCAGTCAATTAAGGGGATTACTGCTGTTTCCTTAGAATTAGCCTGTTTGAATCTTATCCTCATAGTTTACCATTTATGTCACCAGGGCCTGCAGTTATGATCTACTTAGAGCAAATGACTTATTGATAATAATCACAGAATCATGGAGTTGGTAGGAATATTAGGCATTATTTTATACATTAGAAAACTGAAGTATAAAGATAAGTGATTTTCTCATGATCTTTCTTTTTGTCTTCTTCTTCTGGGACTCCTATAATTCGAATGTTGGAGTGTTTCATATTGTCCTGGAGGTGTCTGAGATTGTCCTAATTTCTTTTAATTCGTTTTTCTTTTTTCCTCTCTGATTCATTTATTTCTACCATTCTATCTTCTATTTCACTGTCAATGTATGGCAAAACCAATATTGTAAAGCAAAATAAAGTGAAAAAAAAAAGATAAGTTATACACTCACATGAGCAGGTTTTAATGAAACAACTGAAGAGAGAGACAATTATGGTCTTCGACTAACTGGTCCAAGTTTTCTGGAGTATCCCTAAGATAGAAGAAAGATCCCCATTTTGTGCTTAAATTTGTGAGTGCTTAACTCAGCAAATGTTAAAGGTATGATCTTGATCAAGCCATTTGACTTTTTCAGCTTTAGTTTCCCTATTTGTAAAATAAGGGAGGTTTTAATTTCTACACACACATTGTTCTTATATGTTATGAGCATGAACTGATAAAGCCATTTTAGTCTATGACAAACATTAAGCAATGATAAATGGTTGATGTTATATTTTTAACACCTCAATGTTTGAGATACAAGGTAGTCATTTTGGTGTTCTAACTTGAGCTGCCAGTAGAACAAAGAGGAAAGTTTGGTTAGTTAAACACGTCAGCAGTAACTGGTCTAGGTCTATACCAAAACACACCATGCATGCTTTTNATGTTATATTTTTAACACCTCAATGTTTGAGATACAAGGTAGTCATTTTGGTGTTCTAACTTGAGCTGCCAGTAGAACAAAGAGGAAAGTTTGGTTAGTTAAACACGTCAGCAGTAACTGGTCTAGGTCTATACCAAAACACACCATGCATGCTTTTGACTGTTTAACCTGAATTTGGAGAATTTTTTTAAATTCAATAATTTTAAATTTTCCTTATTTACTCAGTTACATGTCTCTATTCCAATGAATCTGTATATATATACTTTGGAGACTTCACAGAACATGGAAACTGAGTTGTCTCCCTACTTTTCAAATCTTTTATTTCCAAACTCTAAAATATGTGCAGCTAAAATTCTTTCATTATTTTTGAAGGAGAATAAATGGCCATTTGAAAAATAATTATAAGTTTTTACTTGGGTATGGCATCCCTTTTACCTATTTCCCTCATCACATGAATTTACCATTATTTTTCTCTTGCTTTTATATCTGTTGCCAGCTTCTGCTTCAAGATGGCTGAGTACATATACACACATAAGTTTACCTTTACACTCTTCTAAAATTATATTGGGGAAAAAAAAAACCATCAAAAAATAAATAGAGTAAATCTAAAGCAGTGCAGAGTGCTAAGTGCCTCCATTTTGAATTTCCAAAGGTCTGAAGATGAGTTGATGCTTTTGAACTGTGGTGTTGGAGAAGACTTTTGAGAGTCACTTGGACTGCAAGGAGATCCAACCAGTCCATTCTGAAGGAGATCGGCCCTGGGATTTCTTTGGAGGGAATGACGCTGAAGACAAAACTCCAGTCCTTTGGCCACCTCATGCGAAGAGTTGACTCATTGGAAAAGACTCTGATGCTGGGAGGGATTGGGGGCAGGAGGAGATGGGGACAACNTGACCAACCTAGATAGCATATTCAAAAGCAGAGATATTACTTTGCCAACTAAGGTCCGTATAGTCAAGGCTATGGTTTTTCCCGTGGTCATGTATGGATGTGAGAGTTGGACTGTGAAGAATGCTGAGCGCCGAAGAATTGATGCTTTTGAACTGTGGTGTTGGAGAAGACTCTTGAGAGTCCCTTGGACTGCAAGGAGATCCAACCAGTCCATTCTGAAGGAGATCGGCCCTGGGATTTCTTTGGAAGGAATGATGCTAAAGCTGAAGCTCCAGTACTTTGGCCACCTCATGCCAAGAGTTGACTCATTGGAAAAGACTCTGATGCTGGGAGGGATTGGGGGCAGGAGGAGAAGGGGACGACCGAGGATGAGATGGCTGGATGGCATCACTGGCTGTATGGACGTGAGTCTGAGTGAACTCCGGGAGTTGGTGATGGACTGGGAGGCCTGGCGTGCTGTGATTCATGGGGTCACAAAGAGTCAGACACAACTGAGCAACTGAACTGAACTGAACCTCATAGATTCAGGGCAAAAAAATATTTAAACATTTTGTTTATTTCTTATGTGTTAAAACTGGTCTTGGATTTTAACCAAAGCTACCAAAACCAAACATTTTCATTTTGAACTTTCAAGAGGAAACCCAAGATAAATATAGCATCACTGAGACTTTTCTATCAGTGGGAGAAAAAAAACTAGCACAAAAAAATAGATGTATCTAATGAAAGCAAACTTCTGCTTCAAAACACAAAGGCCATATCGTACACTGAAGATATAGAGACAATCACTGTCAAGGGCACAGACATGAAGGTCAAATGCCAGTTGGTATTAGTAATGGAAACATGATTCCATAAATGAAAGGCTGAATGACACTCAAAAGCCCATAAAACACAGGAGAACTCTACTGCTTCCAGAACATTATCAGAGTGTGTATAGACTACAACTTATGTCCTTTCGACCTTCTGTACTTCCAGTGCTTCTCAAAAGCATAAAATGCTATTTTTATCAAGTTTTCTAAAAATGTGCAATTGTGTTTCCTTTCATTTGGTTTTAATTTTTACATTTTGTATGTCTGATTTGCTTCCTATTAGATCTTTCTGTTACTTTCCGTTCTTTCTAGAATGAGGTACAGCATGGCTTGGTACAATGTATACTGGCAACTTGCTGTAATCTGTACTGGTAACTTGCCTGGAAATACTACTGCTCAGCTTCCTGAGGACCGAGACATCTAATTAGAGGATTTTAATCAATCCAGGCAATCTGCCTTCATGCTACCCAGAGTCAGAGCATGAACTCTGGCGTCAGACAGACATAACTCAAATACTGGCTCTGCCATTTACTTAAAGGCGTCACCTCAAGAAGTTACTGTTACTTAACCTCATCAAGGGCCAATTATTTTTTAAAGGTCATGATAATAATAAAGATAATCATAATACCTCACAGTGTGCTCTTATGAAGATTCAAAAAGAGAATGAACAAAATGTACATCATAGTCCCTGGCACATAATAAATCCTGCCTAATGCTGAAGTATAAATGATGTGGGTTAGAGTACCCACGTCCATATCCCCTCACCAACTTCAACTTCCTACTTCATAAAATGGAAATAATACCAACTGCACAAGACTACCATAAAGATCAACCAAGATAATGTCAGTGAAAATGCTACNAATGATATGCTTCCCCAGAATGTCTCTGAGTTAGAATCATGACTAGGGTGATGTGAATGAGACAAATGAGGAAATTGCCTTTGGAAAAGTTGCAGAATTTGAGGGGTGCTCAAAACTCAGTAATTAGAAGGAATAATGTTTCTTAAAATAAAAATTAGTGCCAAAATTCCATTGTTAAGAAAATATCAGTATGACTCATTTTTCCTTTAGGCTCACCCTCCAGTGTAGCATGGAACTATAAATGATCCTGTCTTCATTTAAAGTTTGATATTTTATCCATCCTAGATTTTTGTTTTATTTTTTATCCTTTTAAAAGAGTACACTACAATATTATTTATCCTGATTTCTGTTTTAGCATCTACTTAAACTTCATATCTACAGTAAATCCTCAGTCACCTTGTATGCACCCTTAGTCTCAGCTGTACCCTGAGTATTCTTCAGATTAGAAGCAGCAGGAGAAGGCTCTGAGAAAAACTCTGAATATCATTTAAAGGATTGTGAATCACTGGGCTTGACCCAATACCTAATGCACTGACTCTGGTGTTGGTCCTCAGGATAAATGGAGAGATAAGTTCTTGAAATAATATGGCAACTTTTCCTCGGGGAATTTACACGGTTGGCTTTGAGGTTACAGTAAGAAACAGAGCAGGAGTCTAAATAACTTTCACAATATATAAGAATTACCTGTATATGAAATATAAGCTCCCCATGCATCTTTAAAACAAAACCAAATCAACAGTATGTTCACTGGTCCCACACACCCAGCCCTTTCTTAGTTATTTGCTATAGCTGAAAATGACCTGTAGACTGAACACGTATTCGTTTTCTGAAAAACAGTGATATTTACTGGAACTGAGGAAGATCTCTGTAGTCTTTACTATAGATCAATCACAGAAAGAGGGAAAAAGCCAACACAGTATAAAGATATACCTGAAACGTAAAAGGATAAATTCTCACCTGAGAAAGTAAAGTTGACAAAAGGAAATTTGAATCATTTCTATTCCCAGAGAGATTTGACAGGATATCAATTCATAATATAAGAACAGGCTAATTTGCAAAAAGGGTAGTGAGAATTTGGGAAATTTCACTGCAAATTCCTTTTAATTTCAATATAAAATCAGAAGAGTAGTCAAGTAGGAAAGTCACAACCTAAACATGTTTCACTGATTCAAGGATAGTTTTGCTCCTTACAGAATCCCCAGCACCTGGATGAGTTCAGTACATGTTGATCTTGTCTTATCAGAACAACAGGCAAGAGTTNTTCCTTTTAATTTCAATATAAAATCAGAAGAGTAGTCAAGTAGGAAAGTCACAACCTAAACATGTTTCACTGATTCAAGGATAGTTTTGCTCCTTACAGAATCCCCAGCACCTGGATGAGTTCAGTACATGTTGATCTTGTCTTATCAGAACAACAGGCAAGAGTTCCAGTAGTAAATTGTGACATCATTTTCAATTGTTTTCTACCCTCTCTGTTGGCACAAGACTTGAAGAGCTATTTTACCCAAGAAGCATACATCCCAATCCCCTTGATATCAGGGACATGTATTGGCCAATGGGAGGTGAGCAGATGTGAAACATACTATGTCCAACCAAGTTTTGAAAGCTTTGAGTGCCTTAGTTCTTTGTATGTATGTATGTATTTATTCTGTTTACCAAAAGAATGGCAGGACCTAAAAAGGGATTGCTCCTTCAGTCCAGATTCTGAAATGAACAAGATAAATGCAGTAAAGCATATTCAGTCTGTCACCTTCAGAGATAACATGAAACATAAGAGAGAGCTGAGCTTTTTGTGGTAAAACACTGAGGTTTGGAGGTTGTTTGTCATCAAAGCAAGGCTGACTATAACAGTTAACTGACTCACTTTGATGTTGTTTAGGCAAATTTATCTCAAAATCCTTGTGTTACTAATACACGGAACTTACTAGTGAGATATTAATAGAGTTAGAATTACCTATTTGAAAAAAAAATTAGGACCAAAAAAATGTGACCAATCAAAAATGTAATCAGGAAAGGTAAATGTTAAGCAGCAAAATAGAATAAGAGGAAAACATAACAGAAGGTAGTAGAAATAAATACAAATATTTTAGTGATAACAATTTTAATATAGCATATTAAAATTCCTTATTAAAAGGCAACTAATTTCAGATTAAGTAATTGCTATTGAGAAATAAAACTTAGAATCTACTAATGTAAGCACTGGACTATTTCATCTGAGATTTTAACTCTTAGTAATCCAAAGTTAAATTTTAGTGAGTACTGAAAATATTTATGAAACATCTAAATGTTTTTAAAAAGTATTCAAAAAAAAAAATAAAAAGTATTCAATATTAGTGATTTCTATTACTCTCATCTATCTTCTTAACAAGAAAAAAATATATGTCCAAACACATATATATACACTCATGCACATATATATATGTCCTAGAAAACCTCTGAAGATAAAAAGTTTGCCCCTTAATTGTTCTTTTATATTGTCTACCTAAATGTGGCTGACTAAGTTGCATAATACTTTCAGAGATACAAAGACATGAAGAGGGAACAAATATTCCATCCTGGTTAGGAAGAAAACTATACTCCTTAATCAGCAGTCATCCAGGCAAGAAACAAACAAACATCCACATAGACATAAGAAAAGGATTCTCACTCTTGTGGCCAAACAGAACAAACAAAACTGAAAAAAACAACACACAAAATTTTGTGGGTTCAAGTTTTCTAAATTCTCCTCCTACTTAGAGTGAACACATAGGGTCTCAACATAGTTATTAGCAACATTGCCTTTCACCTTCAAAATTGTCCTGGTTTGGTTGATAAATTCATGGTATCCATGTATCAACCTTAATGTGATTTATTACAGTATGTATAATAAATGGAAATGGAACTACAGATATTGCAGTCAGGGAGTTTTACTCTTCTTCATAATAGTGTGCTACAGAATCCTGGGGGCTTCAGAGAGGAAAATGGTAGGTACACAAAATGAGTCATTAATTGCCCTGTAATCTATACCCATTATAGTCATTAACTTTCTGTTTTAGTTTAGTCATCTGTAAACTAGAGATAACATGTAATTTTAGTAACTTCATAACCATTCCTCTAAGACTTAGATAATATGACATGGGACCATTTTGCATATCATAATGCTTTAAACATTTTAAATATATTTTTATTGATAATCTAAAGATTATTTATTTAGAGTATTTCTCTTTGGCAGCTGTGTGTGTAGATTCAAGATCATAAAGTCTTGAAATAATGACATAATAAAATTTTTGAGTATACATTATCTTTAAATCTAANACCATTTTGCATATCATAATGCTTTAAACATTTTAAATATATTTTTATTGATAATCTAAAGATTATTTATTTAGAGTATTTCTCTTTGGCAGCTGTGTGTGTAGATTCAAGATCATAAAGTCTTGAAATAATGACATAATAAAATTTCTGAGTATACATTATCTTTAAATCTAAGTTTTGAGTTTAGTTAATTTTAACAGTAGGAAAACTCATATGGCATTATTTCATTCCTATTACTTTCATAGATTTCCTTCTTCAGGTACAACCTGGAGAAAAGTAAAAAAGACCACTTTATTCTCTTGAAGTCAATTTCTCCTGACTTGGAAATAGGCCCAAATTTCTCAAAGTTTAGCTGCAAGCAGAAGACATTCACAGAGGTTTCTCTGATTTTCCTGGAAATGAATGGTGTCTGTTTCTTGGTGTGTCCTTATTATGATGAAAGAAACCTTCTTCATTAGTGACTTTTAAATTAATGACTTAAAGAAAGGTATAGTAAGTAGCAATGAGAATCAGGTTTTAGTTTTTATCTTCCTTCTACGACTATTCTCAAAAGTCAAATTAACTGTCAAAATTCTTACAGCCTAGCTTTCTACCTACCAAAGTAACATGAGTCTCTATATTTAATGGATAGTTTGTTTCAATGAAACTTTAAAATTATTTCTTAAACTCAGAACACTCACATTTGAGGTGAGAGTTGAGTTCACTTGGTTCTGTCTGGCAGGGCCATTTCTTTTCCTCTTGGAGAGTACAATTTCTCTAGCTTTGTCTCATCCTACATATTTCTAGGAGAAATTTCACAGGGAATAAATATATTGAGATGAAGCATGTTTGCTTTGTTCTCGACCCTGCATAAACCACTGGCTTTAGTAGTTCCAAAACACTGTTTGTATTATGTAAATAAAGATGCTACTTTTCCAACATAATTTTGAAGATTTCTGTATAACAGTGCACTTTAAAAATGTAGTAATTGCTATCATTGTGTACAATTTCTGAGTAAGCTACTGGCATTGATAAAACTCTCCAGAAAGCTTGAATTAAACATCTTTATTGTTGAGGAATACAGAGAAAGAGAAAAATCTTTCTATGTGGCATGAGGGCAAAGGAGGAAATATTCCCAGCGCCACAGGGAAGTACTGCTACCAAAAATAGTCATTTTTACCATTTAAGAGAAAAGACAACAAACCTGCCACAACCAAGGAGGCGGATCTTTCCAAAGTAGTTAATCTCTGAGAATAATAATGAGCAAACTCAAAAAATCTCAGATCCTTCCTTGGTAACTCTCTGGTTGAGAATTAGATCTACAAACTCTCTCTGGTACACTTAAGAATTACTTTGAAATATGGCAATTGCAACAGGGAAGGATGTTATTACATCATTATTGCTGCAGTGCCACTAAGGAGAGGAAAGTAAACGTTGTTCCTGTAAGAGTTAATTCTGTACCTCTCCTTACACCTAACTAACAACAGGAAGGCCTTAGGCAAGAGAGAAAATAGGACTTTGGGGATTATGTAATCTCATCTGATTCCAAGTAAACCCAAGGAATACCTGTCAACCAGACAGCAGTAACAGCTAGGATTTGCAATCTGATTTTTAAAATCTTCTGTGGAGAAATAGATGTGAATGCAGAAAAGGAATTTGCATCAGTTAAGCTTCAGATTTCCAGAGGGTCATTAAATTAAATTCACAATCTCTGAGAACCCTGATAAGTATTTGCTTTGCATTTAGTAAAATCTCACTAATTTGGACTAAGGACAAAGAATAAAACTTTTGAATTAAAGAATATCTTTAAAGAAATCATGAGGTCCTGAAACTAGGTAAACAGAATATGGCCTCAGGGGATTTAATAATGATGTATAGTTAGAATATCAAGGTAAAGTTAATTTATTACTTGTTTATAAGGGCAAGAGGTGACAGCTATCTACAGGAAGGGTTGTCATGCAGTAAAGAAGGCCAACTTGTTTTACACTGCTCCAGAAGGCAGAGTTAAAATTCATGGGTTGAAGTTTCAATGAGCTGATTTTGGCTTTCTACTGAATATGAATTTACTGTTTCCCATGAGGAAATGAACCTCCTGTCATGTAAAGTAGTCCAGCTACCCATTGGCCATCTGTAAGGGAGATTGTGAAAAGAATTCTTATATTTGAGTTAGACTAGTGCTTTAAACTTTTTTCTGCAACAGAAATTTTGAAAAATTGAAATCGTACTCAGAATTTTAGAATATAAAACAGATGAAAGAGTTGAAATGATTCCTGGATGAGTTAGAATTTTGAATACTTGAGAATATATCACGGTTCATATAATTGTGCCAACTCTTTACTGGAGCCCTTATGCCTCACAAAGAACATAGAGAAAACTCTCTCCAGATCACTGGTTTTCTGATAAAGAATAAGAGTTTCCAGGTACTGGGGATGATCATTTAATTGAAAAGAAACAAACAGAAAGGCCAATATTCCCTGAAAATGTATTCCTTATAACTTACTTATTCTAAGTTAAAAAGCCGTTAACTTGAACTTATAGGTGAACTAAATGAGAATTTCTGAAATGATGACTATGTCACAAACTAGATTCAGAGATGTGGAGAGTTTCTAAACAGAGGCTTAATAAATGTGGTAGCCAGCTTCCAAGGTGGCTCTCAAAGGTTTTCACCTCCGGCTATTCATGCCCTAGTGAGGTCCCTTCCCACAGTGAATCAAGGCTTGTCAGTAGAATACTGAAGATGCAATCATGTGTTTTCTGAGGCTAGGTTATAAAACAAATCATAGATTCTAACCTAGCCCCTTGGATCATTTGCTCTGGGGGAAACCCATCCTGTGTTGTGAGGTCACTTGAGCTGCTATGTGGAGATCACAGTGACGGGAGCTGAGGCCTCCCACCAACAGCCATGGGTCTGAGAGAACTCGGAAGCAGATCATATAGCCTTCTTTAACTTTCAGCAGGTTGCAGGCTAGCTGGCATCTGACTGGAATCTGTGAGAGATCCTGAAATAGAACAGCTCGGCAAAGCTGCTCTACAACTTCTGACCCAAAGAAGCTGTGAGATAATAAATGATTACTCTTGTTTTCAAGACACTAAGTTTCATGCTAATTTGTTATGCAGTCAAAAAATAGTAATAAATGAGCATCCACTTCCTGGACATTTTTATCTAGAGTCATTCACTTTTCATTATGACTGAGGAAATGGCCTCAAAAATCTATAAGCCTCATGAAAACATGGGGCCACTTTTTTTTTTTTTTTTTTCATGCCAGTATCCTCAGTAACTAGTTTAGTTCCTGGAGAAGGTTTCCATAGAGTCAATACGATTTTGATGACTAGATGAACAAACGAACAAGACTGAAAATCTTTGGAAGTTAAAATTAACAAGGTCAAATTGAGTTATTCAATAGCTGGTTTATGATTTGTTTTATTATAAATCTCAAATTTTCATTTAAAAAATTAAGTACTTTTTTGAAGGAGAAAGTAAGGCTTTTTCTTAAATTAGTAATTAAATTTCTATGAAATATAAATAACATGTGGGCTATAGTCAGGAAAGGCATTCTAATGTGGTATGATTTAAGCTCAAAGCAATTGAACAACATATGCCCTTCCTTTGCCTGAAACGAATCTTGCTTCCTTTCTCCAGATTTCATTCCCTTGTGCTTCAGGCTCAGCAGAGCTGTAGCTCGACCTACACAGTAGACTCTCCTGATTCCTTTTGTCTGGACTTGGTGTCATAGAGCATTTGCAGAATGGCACATTCAGTTTTCCAAAACAGCTTTCCTGTTTTTACAAAAAATAGTACATGCATATTTAAGGAGAGTGAAATAATATAGGATAATGGTTACTAAACTGTTCTCACCTCCAGGCTATTTAAATGAGTGATCTTTAAATTTTTAGTCCTCATAACCAACAAGTCTAAAAGCACAAGATGCAGCTACAAACTCTTGTATAAGTTTATGCAGAAAAGCAAACTCTACATAATAGCAAAAAGACATTTTTAAGACTAGAACCCTCCTAACTGCCAAGATTCATTTTCTTTCCTTGTGGCTTATAATCTTACTTCCTTCCCCTGTCATACTGATTTAACTTCAACAGGTAGATTATTTTAATTGTATTTTTGAGAAGTCTTCATTTTTGCAATATGAATGACATTTTAGCCTCTGAAACAGTGTCTGTGTGTGTGTTAGTCGCTCAGTCATGCCTGACTCTTTGCGACCCCATGGACTACAGCCCACCAGGCTCCTGTGTCCATGATATTTTCCAGGCAANATTCATGTTGATGAATCCACCAATACAAAACCAATACAATATTTGTTGGCAATATTGTAAAGTAAAAAATTAAACAAACAAAAAAAGGTGGGCAAAGAAAAGAGTAAAGTGTAATGAAATATCTATTTTTTCTAGGGAGCACTGAATAAAAGGCATGGCAGATGGGAAAGCTGATAAAAAGAGGCATTGCTATTACTTGAATTTGGTTTGACATCTCAATTTTAAATTGAACCAAATATCAGGATTAAGGACTAACTAAAAATTATACACTTTAAAAAATTTCAAAGTATTTTTCTAACTAAAACATGTGTCCTTCAAAAATCACCCCATTTCCTCTGTGGATATGCACATAGAACACATAGTGATGGTAAGAGAAATGCTACAGGAGCATGCCTATTTCTTATTTAGAAAACTGTGCTTAGCACAGCAAAGAACAGAGTAAATCCTGTATTTGCCATTATAATAAAGCTGATAATAATGATTCTTAAATGGGCTTTTTGTACTCAAGTCTTATGTTTCCAATTTGCCATGAGTGATAACTTGAATCAATATCTAGAGAAGAGAAAGTTCAGATGTTGGAGCCTCTTATCTTTATTTCTACAGGTATATATTGATGTGCACATTACTTTCATTCTTTTATCTAAATTGAATTTAATATGTAAAATTGAATATCTGAATAAATAGGATGTCAGGAAGAAAAAGGTAGCTTGAATTCTAATCAAAATAGAAGGAATTTTATTAATGAAATTGGAAAGAATACAAGCACAAACTAATTTAGACCTAAAATATATGGCTCATGTGGCAATTATGGCTTTGAAGAATGCATACAAAAGAAAGTGTATTTATTTTACGTAAGCTCTATGAAATTTGAAGTAACAAGGAAACCACAGATTTCCTTTTTAATGTTCAAAATGAAAATAGAGCCTCATATTTATATCTAATAAATACCATATATTTTGACTATTGAGTCTCCCTCATATTTAAAATTATGGATGCAGCAAAGCAGTTAGAATTAGGTATCCCAGACATCTTAGAATTTGAGTTCTGGAAGAACAGTAATGATCATGTTATGTTTCCCTTGTGGCTCAGCTGGTAAAGAATCTGCCTGCACAGAGGGAGACCTGGGTTTGATCCCTGGGTTGAGAAGATCGCCTGGAGAAGGGAAAGGCTATGCACTCCAGGATTCTGGCCTGGAGAATGATTCCATGGCCTGTATGGTCTATGGGGCTGCAAAGAGTCGGACTCAACTGAACGACTTTCACTCTCACATATGTTGCCCTACCATGCCATAGAGAAGGTTCACAGAAGTTACAGTGAGTATCCAAAGTCACTGAGCTAGGTAGGGACAAACCCAGGGAGAGAACCTGGCACATTTCCCATTATCCTGGCTTGATTAAAGATCGGTACTACCTAAGGCAATGCCTATAGTTTTGTAGTTCTATCAACGTGTTAGGAAAGCATTGTCCTAAACTGTCCACCCTGGCCATGCATAATAACTGCTTGCAGTTATCTTACAATGGGAGGTCCCGATAAGGAACATGAAACTAACGAACTACTGCCAGTCAGAAGAATTTGAGAGGGGACACAAGGAAGGAGGAGATGCCAGCCCATAACCTCCCAGAAACCTTTGTGCTGGTCCTGACTGAGATATGAACACACCACCAGGAAGGATTCTGAGTCAGATCAAATTTGGGCAGAAGCAAGATGACAGGTTCGGAGACCTGAATATAACCCCATTGCCATAAAAGTTAAGGCTGTAAGCCTTGCTGCAGCGAAGTTCTTCTGCATCACCATATCCCACAGCTCTCTGCTCAGACTTCCCTTTCCAATAAAGCCTTTTGCTTTGTCAGCATGCGTGTCTCCACAGACTATTCATTTCTGAGTGTTAGACAAGAGCCCAGTCTTGGGCCCTGGAAGAAGTCCCCCTTCCTGCAACAAATGGAGTTAAACTTACAATGACTGTTCCGGTTCACAATAAGGAGACCATCTGAGGTCATCATATTTTTGTCTATAGTGCTTTGCAGATCAGCACATTACTGGAATGCCATTAAACTGCAAGGGGTGGGGGGAACTTTAAAAATGAATCATTGACTGTTTAGGAAAAAAAAAAGAAGACAAAGCTCTCTGAGTCAGCTGGAACTTTCGTTAGGCCCTGGCCAGATGCTTCAAAGTCAAGGCATGTGCCCAATGAAAGCACCACATCATTTTCTCTTCAAATTGTGCTTTATTTGAGGGATATAGAATGCAAATCACCTAACCAAAATGCAGAGTTGCGAGGCGATGCAGGAATTGAAAAGAGAGAGTTGGGATTAGATACTGTACCAAGTAATCTACTTCCCCAAAACTGGACGCAGCATCTTTCAAGCTATTTGTGTTGCCTGAGCAAGGCACTGAATTTTTGTCAACCTGCTTTAATTAATCTTGCCATAGTCCTATCGTGGGGTGGGTGAACTTCTAAACATTAAACAGTAGAATTACTCACCAGGTGGCTTTTCCCAAACACCCCCAGCCCCAATTAAAGAGCTATATTTTGTTTGGGTTTCCTCAAATGGCGCTCTTGTTAACACTCATCAAACACAGGAAAAATAAAACAGCAATTTAACTGCATTCGCAGTGTGAAAGGCTTGTGCAAATAATCAGCACATTTCTAACTGGTTAGTAATAGGCAGAGTGCAAAAAAACAAATGACCAGATTTATACCACTGGGCAGATCTGAAAGCAACATTATAGCTGAAATATATTCATTTACAATTTAAAGCAAGCCTTTCAGTGAATAATTGTTTACATAATAGTGAAGAGCGCTTGTGCTGCACAACTGGTATCCATTTACAATGTGTTAACCAAATAATGCATGTTTACAAAAGATTTTGGGTTTGTTTTTGGAGAAAAGAATCATGGTACCCATGCCAACAAAAGCAGAGCAGTATGTACAGTTAGTAAATCTTTTCTTAGCTGCAAATGAGTGTCAAGTTGCTTGAGCTCATAAACTACGTCAGCGTAAGTCACTCATTAAAACTGATGTGTGAAGGTAGTATTCTCAACCAGCAGGTTGCTCTGTTTCTTATTTTTTTAATCAGCCAAATAATGAGCTGGGGTAGAGTTGCTTAACCAGGCCAAAGGAAGAAGAAAGCAGAATCATCTTCAAACGGCCATCCTGGATTTAATAGCCTACAACAAAACCCTAAGCAGGTCAGCTTCATGGTTCAGCAGTTCCTAAAAGCCTTGTCTTCTTCTCCCAAGCTTATCGGTGACGGCTGGTGTATAAGAGCTCCCAATGAGAACTGATTTACAGCACTGAAAGGCTTTGTGGTAACAAAGGCAGGCCAGGGTCCTCGAGAGCTTTCTGTACTTTTTAGATCCCAGAAGATGATGTGGTTCTGTGATAGTAATCTCTTACACTTTACCATTGACATAAACAGGTCACAGTGCCTGCAAAAGCTTAAGCAGGAGTCAGGAGCAATCTCTCTCTCTCTTTTTTTCTGGGTCAGAGTCAGATTTTATCGAGTCAAGCTATCCAACTGAACACAAACCATGCGATAGGACCCAAACATTGTGCATTAAAAATGAAGCAGAATGGGGCCAGGTTTGTCTCAGGCTAGTGCTGCTACAGGGATAAGTTTCAGACATCACCTGAATACAAAATTATTTTTTTTGCTACATTGACAAAAGTCTCACTTTTCAAGGAGGAAAGAAAAAAGTTGAGAGTAAAAAATAACAAAAACACACATACAGTTCTAGTTTCAAGCTAGATGTATCTGTTGTGAAGCC
This sequence comes from Neotragus moschatus, assembly GCA_006410615.1. Classification (NCBI taxonomy): domain Eukaryota; kingdom Metazoa; phylum Chordata; class Mammalia; order Artiodactyla; family Bovidae; genus Neotragus; species Neotragus moschatus. Next base: position 1,863,253 of record SJYA01001197.1, read on the forward strand.
ACATGTTAGCTAAATAGGAAAAGTCAGGTGAGCTAAAGTCTCATGGCAGTCTGGTTTAAACTGTGGAGACACAAACCAGAGCCCTGTCCAGATCTCAGGAAAGTGAATTATATATAATAACACTTACAGTTTCCTAGTACTATTAGATTTGCCTTCTTACATAAATGCTTAAGTTATGATAAAAAACAGGGCCACGTCAGTTCCTTTCAGTCTCAGCACATTTGCTATTAGCATAAGAAATGCTGCTTATGGCAGAGCTAGTCGGGCTTGAAATTTCTGAATTAATGGATTTGATTTCCTCTTGAGACAAACCATCAGCCTTGCAGTAATGGAAATAGATATAGTTGGTAAAACAAATAAAAAACTGGCATGCAGATAAAATGGGTTTCAGTTTAAAATAGTAATGTTGTAATTGAAGTGAACAATTACAGGGTTGCTCCTAGGCACAAAAGAAATACCATGAAAATGAAGTAATGTTTTTAAGTGTAGTCATTTCAGGAAAATGTAGAGCTGCAGATGTCATTGTCTGCCAAAGGGAAAACTATACTTATTCTTCTATACAAAGATCATTTAATAACATTTGGCTAATTTTAATAATAATTGCTAATATTAACCCTATATTTCACCGGGAGTTTGAAGACAAACCTTCCCCGCCCCTACCCCATTCTTTCCCTTCAGTTGGTACAGCGCCAACAAGATCAAGTTCCTGTAAAAAGCTATTGGCAATGAACTATCAGAAACCCCCACCCAGAAAGCAGCGTTCTCCTGTCTAACGTCTTATTTCTCTTTCTTTGTCAAGCATCTCGTATCTGAAATGGAGCCCGTTAGCTGGCAACTGAGGTGCAGGAGGAGCTTAGAATAAAGGAAGGATGGAGAGTGGGAAACCCAGGGCAGGGAGGTGGAAGTAGGCCCTGGAATATGTACATCTGATCCCCTTTACTCTTTTTTTCCCCTCATCTGTTTCAACTTGTCTGTGAACCATATGAAATTTAGAACAGAAATTTCCATTTTTAGAACTTGAAATCTTTTCATGTTCTTACACACACAAACTGAGGCAGCCAAGGCCACAGGATGTCACAGGAAACGTAAGTGTCTCATTGAATGTGAAAAGGCAGTGACACAAAGACACTTGAACAAAACGCTCAGCTGGGCTCCAGCCCGCTGCTTGGCCCTCCTCCCTGCTCCTCGGTTTTACAGCGTCGCAGGAAGAGACACGCGCTCTGTTTCCTCCTCAGGTTTTAGCAATTAAAACAATATTGAAGCTCTGTGAAATTCTATTTGGAAATACACTGTGCTTTGTTCCCTGTGATGCTGACTGCCGCACGCAGCCCGTTTGGCTCATTTGGCATTTCTTTCTCTGAGGGAAACACTTTGCCTGGGTTGGTTGATTTTTTTTTTTTTTTTTCCAGATCACAACACTGAAGAAGCCACAGAGGAGTGAGAAAATGAAAGTCTCTCCTAACAAAGGACTTAGCTGTGACTTCTTAGGAGAAAAGGTTAAATCGACTGGTTGTGTGTCTTAGAGTGAAGTAGGGAGAAGGGCTGCTTCCCTTTTTACTCAGACAGTTAGAATAATTCATTTCCTAACGCAGCCTACCTGTGACAGTCACAGGTGACCTCCCACCCTGCTAAGCTCGGCTGATTTCCCCTTCCCATTGTCCAAGCACAACTCCTGCCAGAAGACAAATGTGCTGCAAGCCAGGGACATATCTGCAGAGCAAGGGGAAAGCAGCCTGTCTACAGACGTCATTTTAAAGCCTCGCAAGGAGATTTTACTGCTTTCTTCACACTCTCACACTTACATAAATACACCCACATAGTACAAGCAAGTTCCTGAGACTCCCGAGCATTGCTCTTCCATCAGGAGACATTTTAAAACAAATTAGCACCCTCCCCCAAAGCCTATTGGCCTAAATGTGTTTATTACTTTGTTTGTGGTTTTAGAAGCTCTTCCTATAGGCTTCCAGTAAGACCGTTCCTGGCAAATGATGCTCACCCTTCCTCTGTTGAGGAATACACATATCCAACAAAGACTTAGATCTTTTTTTTCCCTCCTCTTGACACAGCGGCTGGTGACACATAAATGTACTTTTTTTCTTTTGACAGAGTAATAAAAATCTCATTATCTCTGAATAGGCAGCAATTTCGTTATCTAATCTTTTTACCAAAAGGTTAGTTAATTAATCAGAAACAAATCCTGATTATTATTTCAATAGAATTAGAAAGACAAATCACCAGAGTACAACTAACTAGGGCAGGCCTGCGGTTTCACCTGCCTCATTGCCACGCGGGCCCCGCGATTGTCAGGGTTCCTCTAGGAAGACAGCCTTTGGAACAGCAGCCAGCAGATGGCTGCTGCTCCGAGGCCAGCCTGCCTCAGCTCTCAAGCCTGTGATCCCATTACCTCACCGAATCCGTTACCAGGGTAACTGTTAAATTGCTGTGAAAGGCATGGTAATAAAGTAACCTGTCACATTGGCAATAAAAGGAGCAGAATTTTCCTGTTCACTGAACTTTGCAGCTCATCAATACTCACTTGATGGAGAAATTCCCCACTACTCCTGGGTCAGCCACAGGAATCCTTCCATAAGGCTTCTGAAATGCAAACTAAAGTTCATGTAAACACAGGGAAGATATAATTAAAAGCTGTATTCTTAGCTGCCCAGAGCTAATGCTTCCCTCTATTCTGTGGAAGGTTATGTGAGCTTGAAGAACATCAGATTGCTCCCTTTGTTGTTGTTGTTGTGTTTTAATTTAAAGCATGCTAGATAAAAATAACCTTTGCTGGTGAAAGACAGCTGTGATTAATTCAAGACTGGGAAAACAAAGACTATGGGGGAAAAAAAAAAAAAAACACCCTTGTTCCTAAAATGTCTTGCTTTTGCAGATTCTATCTTACCGGCTGTTTTCATTAAAGGTTCATGGTATGTTAAAAATGACTTGAACTTAAGAAAGAATGGAACTCCTCAGTTTTCACAAGCATGAGGAGCTGGAAACAACAACCCACCTCTCACCTCCCCAACACCAGAGAGAGTTAGGGTCCATCAGCTATAACTGCAAAGAGATACATGTAGGCTGAACATATGNCATTAAAGGTTCATGGTATGTTAAAAATGACTTGAACTTAAGAAAGAATGGAACTCCTCAGTTTTCACAAGCATGAGGAGCTGGAAACAACAACCCACCTCTCACCTCCCCAACACCAGAGAGAGTTAGGGTCCATCAGCTATAACTGCAAAGAGATACATGTAGGCTGAACATATGCACAGGACTGTGTGACTCCCTCTCCTTCTGGAAATGTCCTTCAAGGGTTTCTATGTCAAGGATTCTAGCAGGGATGCCATTGGGTATAAAACTTGCTATAATTAATTGTGGTTCTTTGAGGTAAGAAAAGAGAATAGCAAACACCCTCTCAGCATTAAAGAATAAGAAATAAGCAGAAAACCCCTTTAACTTCAATTACATTCTTCAGCCAGCCCTATGAACATACATGGAAAGTGGGGTATATCTATCTAGCCCTCATTATTAGCCATTTGCAGACTTCGTGCTTTTGGCTCCATTTGGTGCTGTCATTAATTAGGCAATGTTAACCTTAGAAGACTTTGGAGCTTGCCTTGTTGAAATAACATTGGGCACACTTCGCTTTCTCTCTCCCTTCCTTTGACTTGCAAGTGCTCACAGCTTGTTATTAAAAAACTGACCCTATGTCTTTGACCAGCCAGCAGCAGACATGAACCATACTTCTAGTGGTAATGGCAACCCACGAAAAGGAATGCCGCTAAGCAGGCATTGCCTTCATCACAGGGTGCTCAGCAGAGCCTCGCTGGCTGGCCACACCACTTTCTCAAATATGGAGCCACAATACACACACACCATAATATAAAATGTGTTTTTTACTGCCCATAATGTTTAGGAGAGAAAAAAACAGAATTACAGAAATAACTACTCATAATGAACTCTAAACTCACCAATAGTATGCTATCATCCCTGTGAAGGTTTTCCATGGATATCAGGTTTGGAGAAAGTCTTTTCATTAAAGGGTCATGAAAAAGGAGAAAAATAAAATAACAATAAAATATTAAATAATTAAATAATAATTAAATAACAAATAATAAAATATTAAAAATATTTTAATTGGAGGCTTATTACTTTACAGTATTATAGTGCATTTTGCCATACATTGACATGAATTAGCCATGAGCGTACATGTGTTACCCATCCTAAACCGCCCTCCCACCTCCCTCCCCATCCCATCCCTCAGGGTCATCCCAGTGCATCAGCCCTGAGCACCCTGCCTCATGCATCGAACGTGGACTGGCAATCAATTTCACATATGATAATATACATATTTCAATGCTATTCTCTCAAATCATCCCACCCTCACCTTCTCCCACAGAGTCCAAAATTCTGTTCTTTACATCTGTATCTCGTTTGCTGTCTTGTATATAGGGTCATCATTAGCATCTTTCTAAATTTCNAAAAGACTGTTCTATACATCTGTGTCTCTTTTGCTGTCTCGCATACCGGGTTATCGTTACCATCTTTCTAAATTCCATATATATGCGTTAGTATACTGTATTGGTGTTTTTCTTTCTGGCTTATTTCACTCTGTATAATCAGTTCCAGTTTCATCCATCTCATTAGAACTGATTCAAATGTATTCTTTTTAATGGCTGAGTAACACTCCATTGTGTATATGTACCACAGCCTTCTTATCCATTCATCTGCTGATGGACATCTAGGTTGCTTCCATGTCCTGGCTATTATAAACAGTGCTGCAATGAACATTGGGGTACATGTGTCTCTTTCAATTCTGGTTTCCTTGGTGTGTACGCCCAGCAGTGGGATTGCTGGGTCATAAGGCAGTTCTATTTCCAGTTTTTTAAGGAATCTCCACACTGTTCTCCACAGTGGCTGTACTAGTTTGCATTCCCACCAACAGTGTAAGAGGGTTCCCTTTTCTCCACACCCTCTCCAGCATTTATTGCTTGTAGATTTTTGGATCTCTACATTATAAAATGTTTTTCCAAGTTTTTCCAAGTTCACAGTGACTAATTTGATAGTTATCTTTGAAAATATTTCCAAAGAGTTTTTGAAAGTCTTAGTGAGGTATTTAAACTTCCCCTAATAGACCTGGTCATTTCATTCAGAAAAAAAGTCTCAAAGGGAAGTCACATTTACTTAATGGACTTATTCTGTTAAAGTGTTTACTCTGAGTCTATTCATAATTATAGATCCTTCTGACTGATGTGACATCTCCTGGTTCCTTCAGTAATATTAGCTTTAATGGCTTATTTTTTGTATAATACAATTCTTTTTAATAGCAGCTGAGCATTTTCATCTACAAACAGAAATCTCCACAGGTTATCACTTTTTAAAATAAATATAATTTGCATATGCAGAAATACATACACTAATTTGTACTGTACCATAATTTATCAAGACAGTTGAAATTTGCTTTCATACTATATATGAAAGGCAATATTACTGAACAAAGTGTACTATAAGTGAAAAGGAGATGAGAGGTTATATTAAGAAAACAAATTATTCTCAAGGCTGTGAATAGCCTCTATTTACATATGAAATACTATACCAGCTCAAATCCATGACATCTCATACCACATATCAAGAATACATGTGGGACTTCCCTGGTGGCTCAGTGGTAAAGAATCCACCTGCCAGTGCAGGGGACATGGGTTCCATCCCTGCTCTGGAAAGATCCTACATGCCTTGGAAGCAGTTAAGCCCATGCACCACAATTACTGAGCCCATGCTCTTGCACCCGAGAGCCCATGCTCCTCAACAAGAGAAGCAACTTCAGAGAGAAACCCGAGCACCACAACTAGAGAGTAGCACCTAGAGAATGGCCATGTGCAGCAATGGAGATCCAACACAGCCAAATTAAATACATTAAAATTAAAAAAAAAAAAAGAGTATGTGTGATACCTATGGCTGATTCATGTTGATAGGTGGCAGAAACCAGCACAATATTGTAAAGCAGTTTCTTCCAATTAAAAATAAATTTTTAAAAAAGAATATGTGTGGATGCTACTATATACAGAAAATAGATAACTAATAAGGACCTACTGTATAACACAGAAGAACTCTACTCAGTATCTCAATAATCTATAATAGCCTATATGGAAAAACAATCTAAAAGAGTGGATATATGTGTATATATATGTGTGTATGAGGATATATGTGTGTGTATGTATATATGTATTTATATATATAAACTGACTCATCTGGATATACAGCAGAAACCCATTCTAAATCCAATAAGGTTTTTTTTGAATAAAGAGTATATGTGAGTGATTTTACAACATCACTACTACTTCAGATATTTGACCAACAATTACTGTTTGTTGACAAATTAATAACTTCTACTTTTCTGTTTGAGATTCCTATAAGTTCAATTTCAGAGAGTGTGCCCTAATAAAAAACAAAACACATGATACAGGAATTAAGTAGGATACTGACCCAAGGACACATTCCTTCATTGGCCACAGACACTCCCTTTCTTCAATGAGAGCTAAAAGTTGGAGCCCAGATTGGAGGTAGAGATTAAAAATACTAAGAAACATTCATCAAAGCACACACAGGGGATCTTGCACTAATTCTTTATGTCACTGGTATGAATACAGGTCACACCAGTAACATGAAGAATTATGGGAAAAATGAAAATTTAGCATCTAACACCTAGAAAAAAGATCAATACTGATATATAACCTCAAGACAACATGGGAAAAACAACAACAGTTGGCTACATAGGACATACTAAGCATTTCTGTAAGAGATTTATAAGTATTACCTCATTTAATCCTACAAAAACACTAAGATAAATCTTCCTAACCCTGTTTTACAAATGAGATACGCAAGAGTACTAAGTGTATGACCTTGGAGAAGGTCATACACTTGGGACCATTGAAGATGGGCCTCAAAGTGAGGCAACCTAAACCCAGAGCCTATGCTTCTTATGATTTACTGTGTTGCCTCTCTATTTCCCCTCCTGGGTCCTTGAAATTATTCATCTACGGTTCCTAAGCATGTGCTTGAAGTTGTGGGGACAAAGAGGGAAAGGGGAAATGCTTAGAGAAATATCTGCCTTAAAGACATGTCCTTACTTTGGGAATTTGAGTGACACGGTGTGTGTGCTCAGTCACTCAGTCATGTCTGACTCTTTTCGACCCATGTAGCCCACCAGGTTCCTCAGTCCGTGGGATTTTCCAGGCAAGAATACTAGAGTGGGTTGCCATTTCCTTCTCCGGGGGAGCTTCCCGACTCAGGGATCAAACCCTTGTCTCTTGAATTTCCTGCATTGGCCAGCAGATTCTTTATCACTGTGCCACCTGGGAAGCCCCATGAGTGACATTAACCCTAAGTTAAAAATTGTGACTCAATGTTACTCAAATATTAGTAAATACATATCCTGGTAAAATATGCTTCCAGGTGTTCAAGCTAATTGCCTTTTTTGGGACTGGTTTTTTCAGAGCACTCATGATATTTTTAGCTGTGCTCCCTATTTGCATAACAGAATGAACAAGAGGCTACTGCTTTAATAATCAATTCTCAATAATTAGCCACTTGTTTCAACATCAAATGTTTCTCACCTGCAGTATATAGACTTGAGAGTTTCTAAAGTGTGTTTGCAAGGCTCCTCAAGCTGTCCTGCGCCACAATGAATATCATGCACTTGACCCCATTAGCTGCATATTTCACATGTACGTGTACTCTCGGTAGATTATTACCTGATTACTAGACTCCACGAAGTGGCTGCAATTGTGAAGAAAGCATCCATGGTAAAAGAGACTTCTCAAAGGAAAGAAAGCAGATCACTTCCATGAGTACAGTTCCAGGTCATCGTCAACTCAACAAATGAGTATTGGGTGCTACTTTGTAGTACAAGTAAGGAAGACAACAGTCGGAATAAATATAAATCTTATATTATGATACACTGATAACTCTTATAATTAAGAAGGTAAAGACATTGTAAGAACACAGCAAAGGTATTTAGATGGAAAATAGAGTGTATGAATCACTCTCTGGGATTGGATAGGGAAGTGCTTCCAAAATCAAATTTAAGTGTGAGAGGGCTTTCCTGGTGGTCTAGTGGTTAAGCATTAGCCTTGCAGTGCAAGCGATCCCTGGTCGGGAAGATCCCACACACAGAGGAGCAACTAGGCCCGGGCACTACAACCATTGAGCCAGCGCTCCCGAGCCTGAAACTGCTGAACCCACGTGCTGTTACTAGCCCCCGAGTGCCTAGAGCCCATTCTCCACAATGAAAGAAGTCACTGCAATGAGAAACCTAAGAACCGCATCAAAGCGTAGTGCCCGCTTGATGCAACTAGAGAAAGCTCCCATGCAGCAATGAAGACTCACCATAGCCAAAAATAAATAAATCTCTTTTTCAGAAAAAGAGAGGTCTACCCTAGATAAACAGGATTCCAAACCCAGAGAACATAACCAACAACTTTTCTTAGAAAATAACATCAAAACAGCAAACTACAGGTTGGTTGGTGTGACTGAATAACAGTGTACATGTGGGGGTGTGATGAATGATGGCGCTCGAAAGACTTGCCAAAGCCTGGATTTCAAAAGCTCCTTGTCCCAATCACTAGATGCTATGAATTAGTCACTGTTATTCTCTGATGCTCACATATCCCCTTAAAAATAAATAAATATATGCCAAGGAGAAAAATTAGACAACTACTGCATGGATTCCAACTAAGCATGGAAGACTGAAAAAACAGAAGATTCAAGAAATGACAATACTAATATAAATGGACTAAAAAAGAATGATTAATAAATAAAAAGTGAATGATCCACAGGACAATAGAAATAGAGTGAATACAGCAGCCGATGAGAGTTAACAAAATTTTAAAATACGGAAAGCGAATGGCTGGATGATAACTAATGTATCAGATCTGGAAACACTGAGTGGGTTCAAATGAAGAATAAATATGACCCATGGCCAGCTGTACTGCAGAATCCCATAAAAGACAGGAACTGGAGGCAGAGTATTTATGAAAATGGGTAGGAGGGCTGGAGCACATACCACTCCTGCATCTTGGAAGAAGATGGAATATCTGTCACAGAAAAGGCAAACTGAAAGTCTCTGAAAAAGCACAGTGGAGGGAGGTCACAAAGGGATGACATGAAAAATCTACTTGCTGAAGGGTTACTGCCCTAGGCTTCCAGAATGCTGGCAGCCAAACCTACACTTCAAAAACAGGATAGGAAAAGATCCACCTCCGGGGAATTCCCTGGTGGTCCCATGGTTAGGACTTTCACTGCTAGGGCCCAAGTTCTATCCCTGGTTGGGGAACTAAGATTCCCACATGCCATAAGGCGTGGCCAAAAAAAAAAGTAAAGTGAAAATAAAGACCTAGGACTTGATCCTGTATCTAGATAGCCATATACAAAGCACTCTGAGGATATTCAAAGGAAAAACAAAAAAAAAGATTGATACAACTTTGAGGGGTGTGAGTGGGACATCCCAGGCAGAAGGCACAGCTTGCAAAGATATATAGTCATGAAGGACTATGGCAAGTCTCAGGTATGGCAAGAACTTCACGTGTTTGACCAATGGGATTCCTGGGATGGGTAAGAGCGAGAAATGATGGGGCCAAGTACCAGGTCCACCCATGAAAGGTTTCTAAGCTGAGGAGAGGTCATTGCATGTTATATATAAGAAGGGAGTTCCCACAGAAGAAGGACGTGATCACATTTAGAAAGACAACGCTAATAGTAGTATAAAAGTTAATCAGGATTGAGGTAGAATGTAATAATGAGAAAGACTAAAGGACAGTGACTTTATCATCTCTAGGAGGAAAACTAGACACTGAAGTAAGGCAATCATAATACAGAATAAGGAGGAGAGTTGGCATTCGAGAGACATTTATAAACATCAATTTTTTTCCTGCAAGATTTTTTTTTTTTTGGAAATTTACATTCAACTTTATTTCATTAGAAAAACTTACTTAAGCCACATGATGGCCAAAATGCCCATGTCCCAGGCAGGCAGTGTCATTCCCCTGCCCACTTCAGTCCAATAACCACACACAGACTTGCTAAGTTGGAGGAAGAACTTTAAAAAATGTAAAAATGAGAACAAGACACAGAAGACTCCACCTTTCTCCTTCCTACAGCCAACCCTCACATCTCTTAACTGTTATCTGCACACAGAGGAGCTCTCATGAGAGAAAAGCTGAATACCAACTAAACTGACCATAAGACACCTACGTCCAAAGGAATTCTTGGCAGATGCTTAGAAAGTAGGGTTGAAAATAACACCATCTCCCAACAGGTAAAGTTGCAGCACATGTACTCAGATATCTAAGAGAAGACAAAGCCAGGCTGCTCAGGACATCAAAGCAGACGCAGACTGAAGAAGAGAGTGAGATCACTCCATTCCACAGCCACAGGCGACCCATTCACATCTGTGATAAAGCAGGCCTCTTCCAGAACAAGGAGTATCCAGATGAAAAGGCCCTTTGAGGGCCTAGTAACAGTTAGTTCTCTGATAACACTGACATTGAGATTGCCTGCCCAGAAACTGGTAGAGCTGGAGGTATTTTGGACACTGTTCTAAGGTCGTAGCCGGTGGAGGGAGGTCTTACCACACCACTGTAGATAGGTAGCCTGGAAGGCTCTTGGGGGCTCTTTGTTGGGACGCTGACCTCTGGTGGTCCAACAGCTCCCAGGAGATGGGCTCTCCAGTAAGCCCTCCAAGGGACTTCATTAGACTGATGATTTTAATGAAGATGGAGAACAGAGTCAGCACCCCACCTAAGAGATAGGACATTCAACATATGCTTCATGGTGGCTCCAAGGATCCCACTCCTTAATAGAAAGGTAGAGTTGCTTTCTGCTTCTGGAAGGCCTCTGGATCCTCCAGGAGGAACGGCCAGGAGCAGCCTGCTTGCTGTAATAACGGGTCGCACAGAATCAGAAGGAAAGTCAGTTAATGACATGTCAACCCGGACGCCTCTCCATAGATAAAAGTGCAGCTCTCAGTGAAAACTCATTTTATTTTTAAAATAAATTTCATGTAAAAAGCAAAAGAGAAAAGGAAAGATATACCCATTTGAAAGCAGGGTTCCAAAGAATAGCAAGGAGAGCTAAGAAAGCCTTCCTCATAGATCAGTGCAAAGAAATAGAGGAAAACAACAGAATGGGAAAGATGAGACATCTCTTCAAGAAAATTAGAGATACCAAGGGAACATTTCATGCAAAGATGGGCTCAATAAAGGACAGAAACAATATGGACCTAACAGAAGAAGAAAACATTAAGAAGAGGTGGCAAGAATACACTGAAAAACTGTACAAGAAAGATCTTCACAACCCAGATAATCATGGTGCGGTGATCACTCACCTAGAGCCAGACATCCTGCAATGTGAAGTCAAGTGGGCCTTAGGAAGCATCACTACGAACAAAGCTAGTGGAGGTGATGGAATTCCAGCTGAGCTATTTCAAATCCTAAAAGATGATGCTGTGAAAGTGCTGCACTCAATATGCCAGCAAGTTTGNATCCCCGCCCATCAGTCCCAAGCCTTCTGCATCGAACCTAGACCGGCAATCCGTTTCCCTTATGATATCATACATGTTACAATGCCATATTCCCAAATCCTCCCACCCTCTCCCTCTCCCACATAGTCCAAAAGGCTGTTCTACACATCTGTGTCTCTCCTGCTGTCTCGCATACATATTTAACACCACCATCTTATGTGTACTTATACTTTTAATTTCACCTCTCAGAGATGCTGATAACAAAAGTTTTTATTTTCAGAAGGATCTTAACTTTGAAACAAATGGAGATCCTGGCTATGTCCAAATGATTCTCTCTCCATGTTAACTTTGGAAAACTATTGGGTGAGAGCTATATTATTTACTATCTTATTTACATGTAATAAAGGAACCAGAAGTCCACAGACATCTAGGCTTGGAAGTGTCTCTACTTAGATGGAAGATTTCATGTATCTTGTGATGTAAGGTAACTGGTACGAATTCTATATGCTAGCAAAGCAAAGGAAACATCATTTTTTACTTTAGCTACTTATAGAGAGTGCTGGAAATAATCAGCAGCAAGATCATAGAAGAAAAAAAATTAATAAAGCCTTTAATGGTTTTAAACACAAGTGGTACTAGTTTTGTGTGTATATAAGAATTTACATTTTTAAATAATGTGCATGGAAAAGTACCCAAATTTTATATTCACTCCTGTGTTAATTTATCTTTGTGTTTTGCATGCTAGAAACTAAAGTGCATATAATGCTTCAGGCTCAAATGAATTTGATTATTAGTGATTCTTAATATTGTTCATAATATCCAACATTAAATACAAAAAAATAAACCTTAGGGTTTCATTGGCTCTGCTGTTCAGTGATATGAACTCAAGTTCCCTAAAGAAATGAGATGTGTCAAGTAGTACTTTAAACACAGCCTTTTAAAAACACAGGGAATGATTATTTCAGCAAGTTTTCGTTTTCAGCAGTAACATATGCAGTGGCAGCTGTGTACTGTAGCTTGGAGACCAGGGATCCTTTGGAACCCAATAAGGAAACTGTGACTTGCATGTAAAGTGCGAAAGAATCGCTTTTCCCTAGTTCTAAATTATGCTGAGAATTCAGGGGGATAAAAGAGACAAAGAAACATATTGCAGTTTCTATCTGATGATCTACAGAAAACCAAGCAAATTAAGATGAAATTAATTATATGGAAAATATCCACCCCCAACCCTGTGATCCTTCAAGTAATATTGAAAAATCTTTTTTTCCTGCAGCAGGCAGTGTAGTGACTAGCTACATTTCTCTGCTCATTAAGTAATAACATTTTTTATTATGTCTTTTCAACATTATCAAAACATTCAAGGCCAAGGGAAAGACAAAGGAGGAAATTTACTCCTCAGGTGTTGACTCTATTTCAAAGTCACTCAAGCACTGCTCCCTTGCTCTGTGACAGCCTTAGAACACTATTTAATTACAAGCTGTAGCCATGGGGGATCATGTTTTAATCTGTGTATAAACAAAGGGATAAAATAAAAACAGCACATTTGCAGATTCTAAAGATGCTGCTTTTATAATCTGATACCAGGAATTATTACAATCATATTATTTGCTTTCCATAATGGAAAAGAATGGGGCACATCTGCACATAAAGCCAGGCCACCCCATTACAAATGACACACAATTCACATGAACATCACACCCTCAGGTAGCAAAAGCAAGAAATCTCAGAATGCCATCAGTTCAGTTGCTCAGTCATGTCCGACTCTGTGACCCCCATGGACTGCAGCAGGCCAGGCTTCCTTGTCCATCACCAGTTCCTGGAGCTTGCTCAGACTCATGTCCATTGAGTCAGTGATGCCATCCAACCATCTCATCCTCTGTCGTGCCCTTCTCCTCCTGCCTTCAATCTTTCCCAGCACCAGAATGCCATAAGACGAAGTATTTAATGTTAGCTTTTAGTTAATTAAAAGAGGCACATTTGCACATTATTGTCTTTCCAAAGAACCAGACTCATTTTGTTGTCTTCAAATAGGAAAAGAATCACAAGGTGAGCTCTACTTTGTACCCACAGTCTAGTCCCATTCTAGGTGGGCTTTTGGAATCTAAAGGAGAGGCCATAATTCTGCACTGTTTGGTTTTCTGAAAGGGAAAACTGCTTTGGAGAAGAAAGGTTTCCACAGTCAGTGTGCTAGTATCTAGATGCACACAAGAGCCCATAAAATTCCCTCACAAGCTAATGACTTGTGGTAACCAACCTGTCAGCCACCCGAATCAGTTAGCACACCTCAATAAAAACTGTACTACTTTAACATCAGATGTGATTAAAGCTTTATGCTCACATTTAATTAAGGCTATCCGCATTTTTTCTGTTGATGCTTTTCTTTTGAGCATTAGTTTTGCATGTTTAAAAAAGACAAGCTAATTTTAAACAGTCAGGAAGATACTAGATTCTATAAATAGTATAAAATAGCTTATAAATAATGATATTTTCCAAATTTATGGGGCAAAGAAAAATCTTCTACTAACCTCTATCTACCTGCAGCATACCAAGTGAAGGAAAATGTTACCGTCAGAGGATTATCAGTCTGCAGTAGTGGTATGCTGTTCATAGGGTTCTCAAGGCAGGAATACTCTGGGAAATAGTGAAGGACAGGGAAGCTGGTGTGCTGCAGTCCACTGGGTCACAGAGAGTTGAACACAACTTAGTGACTGAACAACAAGGTGCTAGTATACCGGTGCTGAATGATAGAGGACTGAGGAATCTGATTTTCACATAACCTTTTCTCTCTTCAAAAAGAGTGCTATATTAATACAAATTTTCATGAAAAAAGTCTATATAGCAAGACAGATGCATAACTGAATGACCTTCTTATTGTTCCCTAGAACAGTTCAAAAGCAGTAATTCCTATTACTGGGGGAAAAAAAAACCAAAACACATTCCTTTAGAATAGGACCAGAGAAGTGAGAATTCATTCATGTTCGACAAATATCCAATCAATGCTTAGATCAACAACAACCATATTGGAAGGTGTCAGCAATACTTGGCATAATCTCTCAAACTTTAGTATCTTTTTTTTTTCCTGGACCACAAGAACAGAAGTAGGCTGATTTTGGGTCTCACCTAGGGTCAGTCAGACCTAACAGCTGGGCAATATTTGTTGAAGTCTAACAGGCAATAGAATGAGAGCAATGTCAGTCAATAATTCACATGGGAAGTTATCTCATCCTCACTGAGGTTTGCATTTGGTTCCTTCCCAACTGCAGGGCAGTGGAACACCTGGGGAGATGATCTGGCAATATATTCTGACATTCTACAGCTGAGTACTAAGGGAATGTACTTCAAACTGTGTGTAAAAGAGAGAAAAAAGTTCAATTCTATTCACTGTAAAGAACTGGAAAACACTTCATCTCAGTGTCTATTTCGTGTGTATGTGTATGTGATATGCTAGTATCTGTACTTAGACTTCCCAGGTGGTGCAGTGGTAAAGAATCTGCCTGCCAGTGCAAGAGACTCCGGTCCAATCCCTGGGTCAGGAAGATCTCCTGGAGTAGGAAATGCAACCCGCTCTAGTATTTCTGCCTGGAAAATTCCATGGACATGGAGAAGCTTGGTGGGCTACAGTCCATGGGATTGCAAAGAGTCAGACATGACTGAATAACTGAGCATACACACACTTGATATGAATAACATAAATTAGTATAGACATAAATGAATACTAATGCCTATACTGGATAGAGAAAATGAATGATTTGGCTTGCTTTATTGATTGGTTTACAAATTATGTTTACTGTCATATAGAAATTGTGACTACCATGAACATGGCTAGTTGATTTGCTACATTAATCTGATCGCTTCAGAGCTTAATTTCTCTGAGTCCTATCCAAAGTGAATATGCCTCGATTCTCCATTGCTATGGTAGTCCTGAAATACTGCCACTTCAGCAAAACTCTTAATATCTACTTCCCTAAAACATAATTATTGCAATAACTCCCCACCAGGAAATTTAATTAATATTTCCAGGTAGAGAACATAACTTTAAGTATAACTGAAACCCTTCAACGTGGCATAAAAATCGTAAAAATCACTGCTCCAAGAAAATATGTAATTCAAAAGTACCTGTTCAGGATGTTGCTATAAATAAGTATTCCATGTCTGTCTTATCATCAGATGGAGTTAGGACAGAGGCATGACACAGGTGAGGTATGGTATGAAACTGACTCTAGCCTATGAAAGGCAACTTTTATTAAAAGTTGGAGAGAACCTCTGAAAACCTTTACTTATAAGCAATCTGAAACCTTTGCCTTTCCCATTGAATGTGTCTGTCATATACACACCATAGGTTGTATACAGTGATCAAAAACGGAAGCTTGTGAGCTTTACTCAGTAAGCATGGAAAATGCAATCCAACTTCTGGCTGATGTTTTATTGATAAAAATCAGAAAGTAAACCTTCCATGAACTTGTAATTAGTTTACCATGCAAAGTGTTGACAAAAGCTTTAGTTCAACACCCTGGCTTTTCCCCATGCTTGGCTGAATGAGAACAGTTCTTAGTGGCAATCGTGCTGGGTCATGAAACTAATTGTGGTTTGTGAGGGCGAAAATTCTCAATTTCCGAGCAGGGGACACTGCCACATGACGGATGAATGTTAGAAATGTGGTGTGCTGTGCTCTTTCATCTCTGTCACTGGGTATTTATTCTGACTAGGCCTCTAAATTATTCATTTTCTTTAAGCAATCAATATTAATAATCTGATTTGCTCCCTGGCATTTTTTAGTCACACTTCTGTTTAACTGACTGTAAATAAAGGTCACTCAGAGGCTTCCTGCTGCTGTTCGGAAGGTCCTTGCCTAATTAATTCCTAACACTTTTTTTCCCTATGACTGTGATTAGCAGTTGCAATCAAGTTCGGCAATTAGCTGCCTCCTTGCGCTGTGACTTGCTCAGTGCAAGCCCCCAGGATGAGGTCATTGAGTCATCATTCTGCAAAGAGACCTGAAGAGGGAGGATTTATTTTTCAGTTCAAGGTTTATAAATTTGCAGATAATTATAGAGGAGATTATTAAGCCCATCTGCCAGTTGCTTCAGTAATCTCCTTGTTTAGGGTCCTCAAATCCTGAGCATCTAGAGAAGTATAGCTTGCTAGTACTCTGCAATCAGAAGGGTTGGGGTGGCAATCTAGGCTTCACCGTGAATAGGTTCTTTGACCTATGGCCAATTATTCACTATTTCTTTTAATGAAGAATGGCACTTTCTCAGAGTTTATAGTGAAGATTTAATGGCAGTAAGTTCATAACTGGATTCTACAGACGTTTAAGAAATGGAAAAGTTCTAGGTGTGGGCTGTTTTGAGTTACAATAGATAAGGTGGACAAAGAAGATGAGTATGTAAGTAAACCCTTAAGGTGTGACTATTGCTGTGAGGGGAAAGAAGAGGGTATTATGAGAGGGGATTGCACTTTAGATTGGGTGGTCCAGGAGAGCCTTACTGACAAAGGAGATTCAGTTTTATGTGTTCCAGGAGCAGCAAAGGAGTCCGTATGTCTGCTCTATAGCTTGATAGGCAGAGGGCACAGTAAGAAATGAAGTTGAGGGGGTACTTTCTGCCAGTTTGCTTATTTGGGGAACAGGACATCAGAATGATAAGCAACTGGGTTCAAATCCCAATGTCACCACTTATGAAATGCATGACACTAAACAAAACCATTTAACCTCTTCATACCCCTTTTTCTGCCTCATTGGATTGTTGAGGACATTAAATAAGATAATTATACGTAAAGCTTTCAATCAAGACTTGAAAGAGTAAGCACCTGCTGATATTAAGTATTATCCCTGGATGTGGATAAAGAATCTGGATTTTATTAATTATGGTTAGAGGGGTCAGGAGCATTTTAAAACACGTTTAAAAGTCAGGGAGTTTATAGTGTGAATGATAGTATCGGGAGGGAAAAAGCTAAAAACATGGATTATGACTGAAAGGCTGTTTTAGAAATTCAAACTCTTGATCTAAGTCAACAAAAGTGGATATGAAAATTGCTTTAAAGAGATAAAGCAGACAGTGTCCAATACACAGTAAAAGTTCAATAGATGTTAATTATCATGACTCTGATTATTTACTCATCTACTAATTGCCTTTTGATGAACTTGTACCAGTGATGATGGATACTTGCTTAACACAGAAGTATAATTATTCACCTAAAGTATGTTTTCAGTGATCCTCATAATACCAAGTGTAGAAGAGAAAATGGGTTATACAATCATTCACCTTCCAAAAATATGAAGATGTTGGAAGGCAGCCTAAGAGGAATATTCATGTGTTACTCCAGGTTGTAGATGGCAACGAGGCAGATCCAAACAGGCAGTGCTGGAAGTACGTACAGACTAGGGAGGTGTCAGGACCTGACTTGTTACATGTGGGATCTGAAGCAGTGAAGGACAGTCATTTGGGTCAGTAGCAAGGCAAAAGTAAGCAAGGCCCAGGAATTAGGAGGACAGCAAGATGAGGAACAATGGGGTCAAAGCAGCGAAGAGGTAAGATTCACTCATTCATTCAACAATTGTTTACTGCATGCTTACTATATGTTTGTTTCTCTTACAAGAGCTGGGGCTTCAGACATGAGAGACAAAAATCTATAGCATCATAGAGCTTATATTTTAGAATGGGAAAGCAGACTAATAAGTGATAAGACAGTAAACTATCATGTTAGAAAATAATAAGGTAAATACAGAAAAATAAAGCAGGAATGGACCACTGTTTGATGACTTTTACATTGCCTGGTGAGAAAGAAAGTACTAGAAGGTCCCAAACAGAGGAGTGACATGATTCATCTTTTAAAAAGATTCCTTTAGTTAGGAATAGACCACATGAGCCAAAGGAGGTTAGTTAAGAGGCTACTGCAAAACTTGAAATGAAATGATGGTGGCTAGAACATGAATGGTGCAGAGCAGGGGCTAAAAAGAGGTGGAGTCTGGATGTGGCTTGTAAGTAGTGCTAGTTGAATTCACTTCTGAACTGAAGGTGGGATGTGAGGGAAAGAGACAAGAACCTAGTGGTGGGGCCCAGGTTACACCAGCTTGGGACGGCTGATTGTGCCATGGCTTCTTATCTTGGACCACCGTAAATTCACATCAATGGCTTCTAGTCATGGTGAGAATATTTGCGCAGTGGAAATCAGCAAACTCAACAAGTAATTTTATTTTTTTTCCTAGATAGTTGACTGTGGAGCATTTACCAGCACCTCATCAGATAATCCAAAAGTTACACTAAGACTTTTGGCCTGCAATTGGAAGGAGGAATTGCTGCCAATCAAGATGGAAAATGCTTTGCATGTACCATGTTTATGAGACGGACGCGTGGAGTCAAATTTTGGATGTTTAAGGAGTGCAGGTTTGAATCTGGGGTGGCAGCAGCATATATGGGTGGGACTTAAAGTCAGGGGATTGGATGAAATGAAGAGCTGGCTTCTGGAATACTCAGACATTAAGAGACAGCAGATGAGGAGGGACCAGCAAAGGAGAATGAGGAGTCTTACTCTGCATCTAGGAGTGAAGCATGGTTTCAGAGGTGTGCCGTATCACCAAAATGAACCTGATCATTCACAAGAAAATCATAGGCTGTCATCCTCTTTCAGAGCCCCCTGCTGGGCCTGAGCAGGAAAGTGTTTTCGGGGGACTTAAGGGTGGCATTTGAAGGTCTTGGTCTATAGAGCGCATGGGGGGGTAATCATATCCCAAAGGAGATACATGCACACAGATTGGCCCCAACAGTAACTGGAGCAGCTGTAAGGGGGGAAGAATTCCTGGAAAAAGAATTTATTTCTTTAGAAGGATTGGCATATTATCAGAAGCATTTTGAAGATGAAGAAAATTCCTTCTGGTGAAGTGTCCTCCCCCATGTGTTTAAATGGGAAACTATACTTTTCTAAGACAATCATAACACTGAGGACTGAAAGAGGAGCCAGTTTTTACTGCTGGCATGGGAGATCCCTCTTTTCCTGACAGCTCTGAGTCAAAGCAAGGGTGCCACTGTACCAGCAGATAGGTCTCTTTTTGCCTTTCTGTCTGTTCCACCTGTTCATTTAATCTCACAGGGGATCTGACAGCTTCCTCCAGCTCCTACAGCAATTCTTTAGCACTCACTGAAAAGCCCAGAAAGAGAGGCGAAAGATGCTAATGGCAGCTTACCTGCAGAAAGCTGCTATGAGCTACGTGGGCACCGTTCACCTGTTTTCCAAGTGTCTACTGCATAGAAGGCAGACTAGAAGTAACAATTCCAACACTCTGTCTTTACGACAGCTCAGCTGATGAACGCAAATGGTCAGCATAACCCATTTACCGGACAGTGGATGATTCATATCGTGGGGATGTGTTATAGAAAATGTCAAGTGCTTTTAACTTATGGACTGCACGTTCAGTTCCTGCAGGTCTATTCTTTTCTTCTTGACATACGGAGCCGGTGATAGGTATCTCCTCTAGCGTGTCCTTTGTGGATGGAAAAGACATTTTGACAATCTACACGATTCTGCCTTCAGATATGCATATGTTTTCGTGCTCACTAGATAATCAAAAGATTCTTTTCACCCAACTGGACTTTTTCCTCCAGTGACAATCCAAGCCAGAAGATCTGTTAGAGAAGCTATTTCCACAGAGGATTCTGTAACTTACAGAACTTGTTACCACCTCCTCAGGAACGCAGAACTGATCTCCAGAAACCCTCGGCCTTCTGTCCTAATGTCTCAGGCACTGATTGCTCAAGGCTGACCATTTCTGCCTTCTCTGAAGGGCAGGTGTCTGTAAGGACTCGATCTCCCCCACCTACTCACTTGGCCTTCCTGATGAAACCCAAAGCTGTCCTGACCACCACAGAAAAAGAAGAGGCTAATTTAGATTCTGAATTCTAGGACTAATAGAAGTTCTTTTTCCAACAGAATATTTTTTGAGGAAGAAACTGCTCTACATTTGCACTAACTAATATGATAGCTACCAAGCATAAGTGGCTATCGAGCAAGTGAAATGTGGGTAGTCTGACAGCATTTGAATTTTTAACTTTATTTTATTATACTGCTGCTGCTGCTGCTAAGTCGCTTCAGTCGTGTCCGACTCTGTGCGACTCTGTGCGACCCCATAGATGGCAACCTACCAGGCTCCCCCGTCCCTGGGATTCTCCAGGCAAGAACACTGGAGTGGGTTGCCATTATAGTTAATTTAAATGCTTAATAACCACATTCCGAGGGGTTATCCTACTGGGCATCCAAATAGATGCAAAGTCTTCTAGGCCTCTGTTCTAAGGCTTGAAAAGCTTATTTCAGTGCTTAATGGAAACTCTCATCACTGAGGTTTCCCATAAGAATACACCTAGACAGAATCTGCCTTAAGAGATAAATCTGTAGTCTCAGCAGCTAGGCTCTAAGGAATTTGTGTTCATTCCATCTCCAAGATACCAGACCATTCATGCATCTGAGCTGCTGTCCTAATATTAGGTGTTTAGGACTTGAGAGTATATGACTCCAAGAATCCCTATCCTTATTTTATGTTACCTCCTGGATAAATGGGCTTCTCTGACAACTCACCTGGTAAAGAATCAGCCTGCAAATCAGGAGACTCCATTTTGATTTCTAGATCAGGAAAATCCCCTGGAGAAGGGATAGGCTACCTACTCCAGTATTCTTGGGCTTCCTTGGTGACTCAGATGGTAAAGAATGAGACTACAATGCGGGAGACCTAGGTTCAATCCCTGGGTTGGGAAGATCCCTTGGAGGAGGGCATGGCAACCCACTCCAGTATTCTTGCTGGAGAATCCCCATGGACAGAGAAGCCTGGCAGTCTACAGTCCACAGGGTCACAAAGAGTCAGTCATGACTAAACACAAACACACACCTGGATAAATAATGCACTCTGGAGTTGTGCAGCACTGGTGTTACACAGAATATTTGATGAAATTTTCTGTATTGGAGAGAAAGAACTCTCCTGCTTTGGGGGGCTTCTGTAGTCATAAGTCAGAGAGGGGAAACTGAAAGCGAGAGTGAAGGTGGGGGATCCTACCTGAACTGTGCCCCCAGGGCATTTTGGACACGTCACTTCCTAGTCACCTTAGCGTATGTTCATCCCGACTGCCTCGTCCCATGTGTCTCAAGATCAAAAAGAGCTAGGAGCCAGATATGACTTGCTGTGTGGCTGAATGCGTCAGTCAGATCTCTTAAGTCAGCACCTTTCCCTCAGTGATAGACTTGGTTCATGGGCTCATGGAAAGGGAACATCACCTGAGTTTTAGAGTCTTGGATTTTCCATGTATGAGGTAACTCAGCATACCTGGAGTTAAGTTGAGAGAACCAAATAAATGATGGATGTACAATGTTATTAAGTATGTTATAAAGAGCAAAAAACCATCTTTCAGATCTATAGGCTATGTGTACTCTCTTTAGGAGCTAAAGTTTGCTTTTTCAGGTCAGCAATATGAGATCTAGGACAGGATGAATAAAGTAGGGTACAGCCAGGCTGAACTATACTACTCCTGCTCTCTGCACCCCTTTCGGCCTAAAGTCGAGTCAGTGGTGGTTTATCATGTGGCTTTAGTGTCTGCTTTCACTTCAGCTTTTGTGGGGAACCCTTCACCCCTTTTGAAGAAGGAAATAGCAGCCCACTCCAGTATTCTTGCCTGGAAAATTCCATGGGCATAGTCCATGGGGTCACAAAGTGTTGGCCATGACTCAGTGACTGAGCACATCACCCCTTTGCCTCTGTCTATCAACCTCTTCAAACTAGTCTTTACAGCTGTTCCACCTGATGCTTCAACTGCTTTCATCCAGATGCCATGGAATTATTCAAGATGAGGACTCATGGGTGACTTTTGCTACTTAGGCTTCAATGAGCTTGAATCTCTGGCACAGGGTTTAGGACTTCCCTTGGGGCATAACTGTAGGTGTCCCTGGAAGAAGATAGCCAAGACTCTGCCAAGTCAATGAATATGACAATGTGGTACCCTATTCTGATGGTTAAACTGTTTGCATCAAGGACAAAATTTGCACCTCACAATCAAGTAGTGCAATGTTAGTTGCTCAGGCATGTCCGACTCTTTGCGACCCCATGCATTATAGCCGATGAGGCTCCCCTGTCCACAGAATTCTCCAGGCAAGAAGAATACTGGGTGGGTTGTCATTTCCTTCTCCAAGGCATCACAATCAATCTGGGTTTCAAAGAGATGGAGGAACCAGAGATCAAATTGCCAACACTTGTTAGATCATGGAAAAAGCAAGGGAGTTCCACAAAATCATCTAATTTGCTTCACTGACTAAGCTAAAGCCTATAACTGTGTGGATCACAACAAACTGGAAAATTCTTAAAGAGACTGGAATATCAGACAACCTTTCCCTATCTCCTGAGAAACTTGTATGTGGGTCAAGAAGTAACAGTTAGAACTGAACATGGATCAACTGATGGGTTCCAAATTGGCAAAGCAGTATGACAAGGCTGTGTGTTGTCATCCTGTTTATTTAATTTATATGCAGAGTACATAATGAGAAACACAAAAGAGAATGACTCACAAGCTGGAATCAAGATTGCTAGGAGAAATATCAACAACCTCAGATATGCTGATATACCATTCTAATGACAAAAAGTGAAGAGGAACTAAAGAGCTTCTTGAAGATAAAACAGAAGAATGAAAAATCTGGCTTGAAACTCAACATTCAAAAAACTAAGATCATGGCATCTAGTCCCATCATTTCATGGCAAAAAGAAGAGGAAAAATGGAATCAGTGACAGATTTTATTTTCCTGCACTTCAAAATCACTGCCAACAGTAACTATAGCCATGAAATTAAAAGGTGCTTTCTCACTGGGGGAAAAGCTATAACAAACCTAGACAGTTATTAAAAAGCAGAGACATCACTTTGCTGAAAAAGTCCATCTAGTCAAAGCTATGGTTTTTCCAGTAGTCATGTATAAATATGAATTAGAACATAAAGAAAGCTGAGTGCTGAAGAACTGATGCTTTTAAATTGTGGTGTTGAAGAAGATTCTTGAGAGTCTTGGACTCTTGGACTGCAAGGAGATCAAACTCAATCCTAAAGGAAATTAACCCTGAATATTCATTGGAAGGACTGATGCTGAAGCTGAAGCTTCAATACTTTGGCCACCTGATGCTGGGAAAGATTGAAGGCAAAAGAGAAGGGGGCAGCAGAAGATGAAATGGTTAGACAGCATCACTATTATGATCACCATCAAACTGGTGGACATGAATTTGAGGAAACTCAGGGAGACAGTGGAGAACAGAGGAGCCTGGCCTGCTATGGTCCATGGGGTTGCAGAGTTTGATATGACTCAGCAACTGAAAAATAGCAACATCAATATTCCAATCCCCAAGGTACCCAACCATTGGTGATAAGTCATCATCCCAAACCCCTTCCTCCTCCAACACATATATACCCAACCAATGCCTGCTCTGTTCTATATCCACAGGCCACTGACTACAATTATAAGGGCAAAAACAAACAAACAGAAATCACCATTTTCAAGAGAAAGTTTCTGTTCATAATCTCCTTCACAGCTGGGCTGTCACCAGTTCAGTTCAGTCGCTCAGTCGTGTCCGACTCTTTGTGACCCCATGAATTGCAGCACGCCAGCACGCCCTGGCCATCACCAACTCCCAGCGTTCACTCAGACTCACATCCATCGAGTCAGTGATGCCATCCAGCCATCTCATCCTCAGTCGTCCCCTTCTCCTCCTGCCCTCAATCCCTCCCAGCATCAGAGTCTTTTCCAATGAGTCAACTCTTTGCATCAGGTGGCCAAAGGACTAGACCTTCAGTTTTAGCATCATTCCTTCCAAAGAAATCCCAGGGCCGATCTCCTTCAGAATGGACTGGTTGGATCTCCTTGCAGTCCAAGGGACTCTCAAGAGTCTTCTCCAACACCACACTTCAAAAGCATTGGTTCTTCAGCACTCAGCCTTCTTCACAGTCCAACTCTCGCTACATGACTACTGGAAAAACCATAGCCTCGACTAGACGGACCTTAATCGGCAAAGTAATATCTCTGCTTTTGAATATGCTATCTAGGTTGCTCATAACTTTTCTTCCAAGGAGTAAGCGTCTTTTAATTTTGTGGCTGCAGTCACCATCTGCAGTGATTTTGGGCTGTCATAGAATGAGAGATCTGGCCTCAGGCAGGAATCAATTATCATGACCCAAGGTTTGAATCCAGTTCCCATTTGGTGGCTGGAGAATGACATGCATACTACTTGAAGATATAATCCAAGCCTGTGAAGAGTATGTCCTTCTTCCCTTCTTATCTTTGCCTAAACCTTTCCTCTGTTCCTTGTTTGTTCAGGCCTAACTTCAGGAAAGAAAAGCAGAGAAGAGGAATTGCCTCCCCACCACTCCCAGCCTGGGTCCATAGTGTCCAGTAGATAGCCACGGTTATTATATGTACATATGCACACTCACACGGCACTGTATCCATCCTTTCTAGTGTTGAGTCAGAAGAGTGTTGAGATAGACTATGATTAGAGCCACTGAGCATGCATCGCTTTCATTTAGTGGGGAGACAAACAGGCACACGGGAGCATATCTGGAAATTCTGGGCTTCTTATGGCAGTAGAGTATGGTTAAAAGACAGGGAAGTGGTGTACAGCCATATAAAATGTCAGTAAGTCTAAGCTAAGAGGCGGGGATCAGGGCCCATCGCCCAGCTTCATTAGGACAGAGTGGGGCAGCTATTTCCTCCCACAAAGATGCAGGGTCATGGATTCTTCCCACCTTTCTGAAGTCATACTGAGTCACTCCCAAACTTTCAGTTTCCACTTTTATGATATGCAAAGCTACTTGGTCTCCTACCTTCCTAGAATGTAATTAGGGAATTTCTGACCCTATTATGTCCGAGTAACTCTACTACCATCCAAAGCTGTTTAAGGAGCAGGTCTTGAACCTGCCAGGTCTTGAGATTGTGTCTATTTTGTTTTCTCACTTTGATAAGCCCTTAAAATGCTTTTTATATTAAACTTTCAAAGTAAAATTTTTTGAGGGGGATGACAGTATTCTAAAACAATATTTAAGATATATGATATAATCAATCAGGTGCAAACAGTTCTATAAGTACATTACTATGAAGTGAAATTTACAAAATTGTAATACAGTAGGTAGATTAAACTTTCATATTAATACTGAAATAAATGAATTGTACATTGTAAGTATCACTGTAACTTGTGCTGCTTGTATAAAATATTTAAATAGGGAACACATTACAGTGTTACATCTGAGCATTAAAAAAAGTCACTCAAATTGAATTGACCCAGTTACACTGACTAGATCTGATTAAATCTGATATGTTTATCTATAAACTAAGTCTGACATGGACATGAAAATGCAACAATAGTTTCTCACAGAAAGAAAATGTTAAAGTGACGTCTTAAAAATAATAAAGTAGCATTTTATGAAAAATATAGTTTCTACTGCTTCAGTTTTAAAATTTAAATTAAGTAGAATTTATAATTTCTTAGCCACACTGCCACCTAAGTGCTCAGTAGCCGCATGGGAACAGCACAGGTCTAGAAGAAAGCACAAAGACCAGATTGCCTCGTCTATGCCTCCTCCCAGTTATGCTATGGGGGTAGTCATAAAGGGCAGATGGGAAAGGAAGGATCCCAGAGCTGTCTCTCAAGCTTTAATCCATGATTTCTGATAAACAAGAGACAGGAATCATAGTTTTTTGCCATAAAAGGAATGACTGAGTTAGGGTCTTATTGACTGGATTTCTTTCTTCTAAGCATTTTCCCATGCCTAATGTGTTTCTAGAA
Source organism: Neotragus moschatus (assembly GCA_006410615.1). Classification (NCBI taxonomy): domain Eukaryota; kingdom Metazoa; phylum Chordata; class Mammalia; order Artiodactyla; family Bovidae; genus Neotragus; species Neotragus moschatus. Next base: position 1,889,553 of record SJYA01001197.1, read on the forward strand.
TATTCTTAATGAGAGAAGTGCTGTTGTTATGTTATCTTCATGTGATTAGGCAACAAAAACTGGCTTATCAACAACCAGTCACTGTGTGGATTTAGCAGGTTACTTACCCTCTCTCAGCATCAGTTTGCTTTTGTGTACAATTATTATTAAACACTTGTCTTACTCACTACCCAGGACTATGTTTGAGGTAATAATGCTCTGTAAACATTCAAGAGCTCTAAGTATTGTGCTAATTATGGCAGTAACACTGTACCAAGATAGGTTTTGCTCTCATAGTTAGTTTTCTAACAAGAAATGAAGTCCCTTTCTAACTCATCTTAAAAAAAAATCAATTAATTGCATGTTTTAACTAACTGGAAAAGTGGGGAAACATTAATATGAGAAACTTGAGATAAAACATATTTTAATATGTCAAATTTCCTATAGGTCTCCTTTCATCTTTCTTTTTAAAGAAAACAACATGCTGTTCATAGAAAAAAAGTTGTACCGTGTATTCCATTTTCCTTCCTCACCCTGAGAGGTAACAATTATTATGAAGTTGGTGACTATTCTGCCAATGAAGAGGCAACACAGCATGGCCTTGAGGAGCACAGATTCTGGAGTCAGTTCAACACACTTTTCTGTGTTACTTTGGGCAAGTTATTCAACTTCTTGGTTTCCTCATCTGAAAAAATGGGTAAGATGATAGAGTCTAATGCATAGGGATACTTTGAGGATAAAACGCATATAAGTGTTTTTAAAGGCCCATGTTACCCTTTATATAAAAACTAGCTATCATTAATATTAGTACACGTCTGTATATATGTTATATAAAAGGGAACAATACTTATTTCTCAGTCAACATTATGTCTCTGCCATGCACCCATGTAGATATATTCAAAGAGAAGGATTAAAATTGCCTTTTTTTTAAAAACATTCCTCTGAATGTTTGTATCATAGTTTATTCATTCTTCATTGAGAGAAATTTCTACTGTTTCTAGTTTTTTGTTATTACATCCAGATAATTTTTACACACATTTCCTGGTATAAAGGTACACATTTATCTATCTTGTGAACTTCCATATGTTCAAACTGGTTTTAGAAAAGGCAGAGGAACCAGAGATCAAATTGCCAACGTCTGTTGGATCATCAAAAAAGCAAGAGAGTTCTAGAAAAACATCTATTTCTGCTTTATTGACTATGCCAAAGCCGTTGACTATGTGGATCATAATAAACTGTGGAAAATTCTGAAAGAGATGGGAACACCAGACCACTTGACCTGCCTCCTCTTGAGAAACCTGTATGCAGATCAGGAAGCAACAGTTAGAGCTGGACATGGAACAACAGAGTAGTTCCAAATAGGAAAAGAAGTAAAGCTGTATATTGTCATCCTGTTTATTTAACTTACATGCAGAGTACATCATGAGAAACGCTGGGCTGGAAGAAGCACAAGCTGGAATCAAGATTGCCAGGAGAAATATCAATAACCTTGGATACGCAGATAACACCACCCTTATGGCAGAAAGTGAAGAGGAACTAAAAAGCCTCTTGATGAAAGTNGGCCCATGACTAGATGATGAGCTCCTTGAGGCAAAAGTGATGGGTAAACAGTAGATCCTTAGTAACTTAGCAGGACCCTGGTAGAGTGAGTTCAGGCATGTAGCTATGACAACTGTTCTAGAAGCAAACCACTCAACACTGAAAGGCCATTAGAGAAGTTAGCAAGGGAGGAGCTTTAAAATTAGAGTCTAGTAGTGAAACTCATACTGATATGCTATTTCTCTTGGCCCTTTAAAATGCAGATTTGATTCTCCATCTCATAAAGAAAGGGATATTACTCAAGCTGGATGACTTGGTGCTGGCAAGCCTCAGCACTCTAAAGAAAGAGGGGACGGGAGTGGGGGTGGGCAGAAAAAGGAGACTCTCTGTCAAGCCCCAGTGATATCCAGTCATTCCACACACCCACCACTCGGACTGATTCCATCTGCCTAAAATGCTCTTCCTCCTTTCTCCCCAGAGAACCTTTAAATATTTTACCATGTTCTCTCAAGCAAGAAGCCTCGATTCAGGTGTCTTCATGTCACACTGCGCTTTTCATGCTATTAGTTAAATGTGGAAGTAATTCCTCATCTAGAACTGATAGAAGAGCTCCTATTAAGCCAACTTCCCTATCAAGAATTACTAAAAGAGTCACATAAAAACCAACCAAACAAAAAGGCTTTCAGGGTAAATACCCCAAAGAGAAGGAAACTCCTTAGGGCAATGTGACATTTTGCAATGCTTTTCCCTTTAGAGCACTTGCAAATTTATAGGTAATAAAATTTTGCANCTATCAAGAATTACTAAAAGAGTCGCATAAAAACCAACCAAACAAAAAGGCTTTCAGGGTAAATACCCCAAAGAGAAGGAAACTCCTTAGGGCAATGTGACATTTTGCAATGCTTTTCCCTTTAGAGCACTTGCAAATTTATAGGTAATAAAATTTTGCAGAAAAATGAGATTATAAATACAAAATTTAGGCTCTTGGTTACCCTAGAGGGGAAAGCAGGTTAAACTGGATTGTGGTTCCATAGCTAATAAATTTATTATTTTTCTTCAAATTTTTCTATATATATAAATATGACACACAAACATACACACATATGATATATCATCTTCTCTTGAATGGGCATTTATCATAAAGAAAAAAAGACACTCCAATCAAACAGCTCTTATCTACAGAGAGTATATTTCAGCCCCAAGCGTGACTTTGTACTTCAGCAATTTCCTCTGAGAGCTGCTAGAAAGTCTGCTCTTCTCATCCATCTCTAGTAACTTCTGCTATTCCCGGGTGGTAATAACAATCGCCAGGGCGCGAAGCTTCATGTTTCTGACTGTAGAGTTCTCATCCTTAAAAACCTATTATTCAGAAACAAGAGTATTAAAGCTGGGTGCATGGCCTCACTCCAGGAGAAGTTAAAAAAAGACAATGAGGACAGCAATGATTAGGTAAGGGGATAGAAGAAAGTGTGAGAAATCAGTCTGTTTATAGCCTTTATATACAAATTCTTACACATGTATACCTTTGTACATGGACACATATAAGAATGTATATACACATACTGGATTGTAGGTATGACAATCAGGAAGAAGAAAAAAAGAATAGAGTAAAATGAGATTAGGACGAGTGTGGAGATGGTAACTGAGTTCATGAAAAGACAGTCTGTGGGTTACAGATAGCAACATGAAGTATACGGGTGAACAAGAATAGGAGGGGAATAAAAAGTAAAAGAAGAAAGAAATCATGTAATCAGTGAAAGTAATGCCACTTTAGTGGGGAAAAACCATACAGAATGAATTTTTATTGGAAATGAGGATAGGGTGGCTGTGATCTACACTACAAGGTTCAGTTGCTTTCAGATTTCTAAGGAGAGATTTTCTGTCATGTTTTGCCTTACAAAATCTGTAAAGAATGGCCTTGGGAGAAAAGTCTTATCACAAGCCAACTGACTTTTAACTGGGCACACGCGTTTGCAGTCTCTATGCTTCTTATACTTAGAAATGTCTCTTAATGGTAGGTGGCCCCAGTGGCTCAAATGGTAAAGACTCTCCAGCAGTGCAGGGTCCTTGGGTTGGGAAGATCCTCTGGAGAAGGAAATGGCAACCCACTCCAGTAATCTTGCCTGGAGAATTCCACGGATAGAGGAGCCTGGCAGGCTACAGTCTATGGGGTTGCAAAGAGTCAGGCATGACTGAGCAACTATCAGATGCTTCCTTAAATGCAATATGGCTTAATATGCAATGCCTTTCACTAACAAGATAAGAAATTTCAAGTGCAAACACATGGCAGAGTCAGGGAAATCAACTCGAACAATTGTCAAAAAAGAATAGTTGATCTTAAACAAATGCGTATAAAGAAGCATGATATCTAATATTCCAAATATTTATCAGCAGTCTCTAGGTAATATGATTGACAATATAGATATTATTCTTGGAGGAAATATTATCATGGATGAAGACATATAATAAAACTACCCATACTCTCTTTTTTTCCCCTTAAAATAATGGGAGGAGGGAGTTGAAGTGTAAATAACATACTGAGGATAATATAAAATACAACATTAAAATAGTATGAGAGGTGGACAGAAAAGCAATGAGATTTTCTGATCATAGTAAAAATATAAGCACCTCTGAGGCATATAAAGTGTCTACATATGTGTATACAGAGAAGTTTAACATTTAATTTCTAAATAAAGAGACATCAGAAAATCATCCTCATTATATTTGCCCCATCAGACCTTTCTGGTATTTTCTATCTGCAGAATTTATTATTACATATTATCATATACACTTTCTCCTTGTTTTCTTATATACCTTAGGCAGGGTCAAAGAACTAGCACTGCCTACTAATTGAGTAGTTCCTGATTTTGTTAGTGATTTCAAGAGATATATTTTTTTAGCAATTGAAAACATAATTTACATTTGCTTTCAGTTTTAAAAGTGTTTAAAATACTTGCATGTAATTCCTTAGACAGGAAAACAATCATGTGATTAAATTGTAAAGACAAAGAGATTCTGTGGCATTCACTGAACCATTGTCCCATCCTAATCAAGTAGCAATTCCAACAGCTAGTTCCAAACGACATCCTGAATCCATATGATCCATCTACTTCTCTTCACATAGACTGCCACTGGGCTAATTCAGGACAGATTTTCTCTAGCCAGATGTGGTACAAAAGCCACTAAAGAGTCCTCCTGTTTTTTTTTTTTTTTTTTCTGCTGCCTTTCAAAATGCAAATTTGAACACTTTATGTATCTTATAAATTATTTATATTTTCTATAAAATATTTTAAAAACTATAGCATCAAATAAATCTTAAAATATAAATCAGATCTTAATACTCATCTGTTCAGAAACTTCCAGTGGTTATTATGTTGTCCAAATGCCATTCTATGGTTCATGAGACCTTATATGATCAAATGTGTGTGTGTGCTTAGTCGTGTCTAACTCTGTGCGACCACGTGGACTACATATAGCCCATCAAGTTCCTGTTGACCATGGGGATTCTCTAGGCAAGGATACCGGAGTAAGTTGCCATGCCCTCCTCCAGGGGATCTTTCCAGCTGAGGGATAGAACCCTGGTTTCCTGCATTGCAGGTGGATTCTTTATTGTCTGAGACACCAGGGAAGCTCCTGCCTCTTTCTGCACGCTTATTTCACCCTACCCCTTCTCTGCCTGAACTGCTCTGACAACACTAGCTTTTTTTCCTTTCTATCAAATCCTTTCCCACCTGAAGACATTTTCAACGTGTCTGAAGACAATTATCTACTTTTCCATGCCTACTGCGCTTTTTCCTAAAGGTATGGGCTTGAACTTTATCACCTTCATGCTGTCTTCTCTGACACCAGGGCAGTTTCTTTTGTTCAACCCTGTCCTATCATCAGGGGAAGCAGGCAGACCAAAACCACCCACCCTGGCCAGGTGCCATAGTAACCGTTTGTAGGAGGTTTTAGGACAGGAGGTCCTGGTAAGGAACACGGAACTAAGAAGCCACCACCGACTGGGAGAGTTCCGGAAAGGTAAAAAAGTGACACCACTTGTCCAACCACCTCCCAGAATCCTTCTTGCTGGCATCCATCTTGGCTGAACAAAGCGTGCACCACCAGGAAGGACTCTTGAGTCAGAATGCTTGGCTAAAGACAACCCAGAAACTAATCCTATTACCACAAAACCCAGGCCTGTGAGCCACATGGCAGAGCAGTCCTCCTGGGTTCCCTTATCCTCCTGCTCTTTGCCCAGGTGCCCCTTCCCAATAAAATCTCTTGTGTTGTCAGCACATGTGTCTCCTCAGACAATTCATTTCTGAATGTTAGACAAGAGCCCACCTTCAGGCCCTGGAAGGGGTCCCCCTTCCAGCAACACTATCACATTAATCCTTCTATTACCACTCACACTTCACAATCTGTAATAATCTAAATGTGTCCATTTTGCTTGTAGTTTGCTATTGCCATGAACAGTGACATGAAAATTCTATAAAGGAGACATTTTATATATCTTGTTCATCATTGTATCACAGGTACCTAGCTCAATATCTGCCATAAACGTGCATTTAACAAATATTTGCTAAATGAATGAACAATTAAATTTGGTTTATTTCTCTTTCTCCTCAGCATGTTAATGCTACACTTAAAACTCTAATGACGTTCAACTGAAAGTTTCCTTATCATAGTCTTACGATCCATGGATCAGCTACTTCCAAGCCTCCCTCTAATCTATCATCTATGCTTTACTCACAATATTTCAACTGCACTGGTCTCGGTCTTCCTGGAACCATATTAGTAATCTATTGCAAAATAACAAATCAACCCCCAAGAGAGTGACTTAACAGTAAGCATTTGTTATATCAGTGTCTGCTGATCAGAAATTTGAGGTGATTTCCCTAGGTGATTATCGTCTGAGAACTCTAATGATGGTGTGGCTCACTGGGGTTATCCTGACTTTACTTCTAAGGCTTGACTGGGCCTGGAAGACACTCTAGTGGAGCTATGGGTAGCAAACCTCACTTTCTCACTGATTATTACTTTTAAAAATACATTTTATTTATTTGCTTATTTTTGGCTGTGCTGGGTCTTTGTTGCTGGGTGGGCTTTTCTCTACATTCAGAAAGTGGAGGCCACTCTTTAGTTGTGGTGTGCAGGCTTTTTTTTTTTTTTTGGTGGCTTCTCTTTTTGGGGAGCACAGGCTCTAAGTCACATGGGCTTCAGTGCCTGTGGCACGTGGGCTCAGTAGTGCAGCTCTCTGGGGTTAGATCACAGGGTCAATAGTTGAGGTACACAGGCTTAGTTGTTCTCGGGCATGAAGGATCCTCCTGGATCAGGGATCAAACCCAGGTTTCCTGCACTGGCAGGAAGATTCTTTGCCACTGAACCATCAGAGAAGCCCCTCTTATTGATTATTAGTAGAAGAACAGCTATCCTTCTTCACAGGGATTCTTGAGGAGTTCTCACGTGATGGCAGAGCAAGTAAGGAAAGAGGATCTGATAAACACTACATGGCTTTTACAAACTAGCCTCAGTAAATTATACTCTTGTCATTTCGAAAATATCCTAGTGACTGACTGGTCAGTCGTGGGGTTATATAGATCTTCCGTTTTCAGTGAAGGCTTCTGTTTCCAGAACGGAACCACATAAAATGATCTTCTTTCAGCTGAGCAGCTGTTGAAAGGCCTCACCTGTTTCTGCATGAATGAAGGATACATGCTGGAGAACTAAGGCAGAGAAGGCACATGTTACAAACTAACAGACCGCACAGGCATGATGACGTGGGCATGGCAAAGCGCCAACACTTCAGAAAATATGAGAAGACCGCCTTGTAGAGTCTTGTTTCTCAAGATGAATGTTAAGCCACCCAGGGATCAAACCCAGGTCTCCCACATTGCAAGCAGTTTCCTTACCATCTGAGCCACCAGGGAAGCCCCCATAGGAAACGCAAAGAAAATAAAAATGCTACAAATTGGCACACTGCATATCAAGGACCTACCAAAGAAGATCGACAGAACTGGATAATACAAGTGTGAGAGAGTTAAAAACTGTCTACCTGTTTTGTAACTTGTATTTTTGTCAGATAATTTTATCAACCTAGAGACTGTTTTTTGTTGTTGTTGTTGTTGTTGTTGTTTTAGTCAGGATGTTTTGAATGTGTCACAGAAATATAACAAAAAATTAGATAAAGTACATCATACTTTTTTTTGTTTTTTGACTCTTGTAGTTTGGAAAGACCCCATGAAAGCTCCCCACTTTAAAAAAATAAATAAATCATAAAACCTGTCAGGAAATAGAGCCTTGGAGATTTCAACTTGAGACTTCAAGTCATACATTTGTTATATCTATCTGCGTTTCTTCTCCATCAGATTCTGTTTCGAGTACTTTTGCTCTCACTTTTCCCTTCTTCAAATCCCATTACTTCCTCTTAGAAAATTTTTTCTCAGATTCCCTGTGACTTAGACAATAGGCCAGATGATACTCCCACACACAATTTCCTTCCCTGCCTCCCTCCAGTATCGGTTATAACACACAACCAACTATATTTCATCTTGAAAATTTGAAACTGACACACAAAAGTTCTGTCAATGTCTCTTGAGTATTGAACTTGCAAGTCATGATGCTCCAGAGAGGCCATTTTCAGCCTAAACTGAGAAAAGGCAAAAAAAAAAAAAGTCAGCATGCCCTAGAAGAGATCCTTAAAGAGAAGAATTCTGCTCCTTCTAGTTATGGTGAATTACCTTGAAGCACACCAATCTTCATAATAAAAACAATTGCAAAAACTGAGCAGAATATGAGAGCAATCTCTTTGAAATGCTACTGAGCTATTAAAACTGCCAGTGTCTAATGGGTCAAGATCTCTGGGAGAAGAGAAACTCATTGAGCTAAACATGACATTTCATACTGCTTTTTGCCTCAAACCGTTTGCTGATTTATAAGCAGCGTTGCCTGACACACTCATAAATCNAGAATATGAGAGCAATCTCTTTGAAATGCTACTGAGCTATTAAAACTGCCAGTGTCTAATGGGTCAAGATCTCTGGGAGAAGAGAAACTCATTGAGCTAAACATGACATTTCATACTGCTTTTTGCCTCAAACCGTTTGCTGATTTATAAGCAGCGTTGCCTGACACACTCATAAATCAGGCAGAAAGAGTTGAATAAGCGGTATGGAAGCTGAATAAGCCTTCAGGAGTCTCGTGGACCTGGAGAGAGAAATTTTGATATTCAGGGATAGCAAAGCAGCTCAGATTTGAGGGAATAATGTTTTGAAGAGAAGGGAAGCGCAGAGGAGGAATCCTGGCAGTATGTGCTCCCTTCCCCGGAAGCATTTGTCATTCATAAACCAAACAGACTGAGAGTCTGGGGAACCAAGCAGGAAACAGTTGCTAAAAGGCTGAAAACCTAAGTATAGTTACTGTGCTGGAAGATAAAATTTGCAGCTAGGAGCCCACCAAAGTCAAAAGACCACAGTAAACAGCCCAACCTTCTGTTGAGACGAATGAACAAGATAGATCAAACCTTTAAAAAGCTAAAATTCAGTCCCAAATAAATTCAGAGTGAGATTGGATAAGGTTGGCCATATTTTGCTCTAACATCCTGCAAGAACCTAAATAAAATTCAATCTTGGAAGAAGGCCACATTTTCAAAGCTTCTCAATGTTTCTTAAAAAAAAAAAATCACCCTTCAATCAAAATATATAAGGCATACCAAGTGATGGGACGATGAGGAAATGCAGACAACAGAAAGAGTCACGATGATATAGACAATGGAGTTATCTAACATAGATTTTAATACAACTGTGACTAAAATGCTTGAAAAATAGACAAGAGGGAGACTTTCCGCTGAGAAAAGGTATCTAGATAAAAGAAATTAAGTGAAAATGCTAGATTTGAAAAAATTTAATTAATTAATATACTCAATTTCATCCTGGATATGTGCTACTATAATTTAATTTTATATTATCTTAACATCCTACAGTGGTTTTAGTTTACATTTACTTTATTGGAGGAGTGGGAGAAATTGGAGCATCCATACGTTGTTGGTATGTCCACTTTGGAAATTTGTCTAGTAGTATCTACTGAACTCGAACATGCTGAAGATCAAGGATTTCTACTCCCAGGTATACATCCAACAGAAAAGCACAAATATGTACACCAGAGACGAGTTAAAGTCTGTGCACAGAAGTACTTTCTTTTTCTTTTTAAATTAAAATATAGTTGACATATATTAGTTTCAGGTGTACAACATAATGATTTGACATTTATATATCTTATGAATTGATCACCATGATAAGTCTTGTAACCATCTGTCACTGTACAGAGTTAAGAAAATATCAGTGATTAGGTCAGCTTATGTGGTGGACACCATTTGCTAGATATTGCAAAACTGTTTCAAAACTTTAAGTGGAATAAATTCCCAGAAGTTATTGAATTCTTCACAGCTGCAATATTTTGTCAATATTTTAATTGTCATTATTTTATTATTGGACTTCGTGGTGGCTCAGATCATAAAGAATCTGCCCATCAGTGAAAGAACCATAGGAGACCTGGGTTCAATCCTTGGATCAGGAATATCTCCTGGAGAAGGGAATGGCAACCCACTCCAATATTCTGGCCTGGAGAATCTCATGACTAGAGGAGCCTGGCTGGTTACAGTCCATGAAATTGCAAAGAATTGGACACAACTGAGTGAGTAACACATACACATTTTATCATTGCTACTGAGAGTATGACATTTTGAGGGAGTGTCATTGACACATACAACCTTTACTACGTCCCCTCCCAATAGGGTATTCCAAGAGAAGATAACAGAGAATGGAATTTAAGATGAGTGTGGTAATCAGTTAATGACATCAGAAAGGTCCAGGAGAACTACAGTTTAAAAAATTATTCTATCAATAAAGAAAGATCTACTTATGATCTTCAATAAAATAAGAAATTTGACCAATTTGCCATTGAGTTAGACATAGATTGTCCAATATTGAAATATCTAATTTTCTAATAATAATGCTAAAGCNTGTGTGCAGAATGAAAGGACTCTAGGATATCCCTACACTGAGGGTCATAAAGTGAGGAATATTAGAAACTGAGGTGTTCATTTTCTTCTTTTTTTGCAGACTACTAGATTTCCGCCCTAAGCTTCTATTTTCAACTCAGTTTCCATTGACTTTACTGGATCCCTGAGTTTCGCCTTTCCCTGCATCTCATTGATCTCTTTCTTCATCCTCTGGTCTATATTGCAGCAGACACATAAGTACAGGGGGCAGGGGAAAAGATACTAAACAACAGCAACCCCAATCATAAATTAAAACTCTCTCTTTAATGTTAGGAGCCCAGTTTTGAAACACATGTCTGGCTAAGCCTTTTTACTAGTTGCATTTCCCACCGCTTCTAAGAAGCTTTGCCTATCATTAACAGTTTGACACTCTCATGGCTAACCTTGACCCACTTTGTATTTCAGTTATTTACATCAGTCTCATCTCATTCACTTGATGGTCCAGCGTCTGATGGCATGGTTTATTTTTGTTCATTGTTAGAGCTAGCAAAATATTGAACTGAGAAGCTTCGATAAAAGCCCCATCTCTAAGCTACTGCTCCAGGCCTGGTGAGCCAGTGTTTGCCCTGTCCTGACATTTGTTTGCCATCATTGCTCTCTTTCTCCCAACTTCTTTTCAGGCCTCTGGTTCAGTATTTCTCACTGGCCAGTTAGAGTGGCTTGAACTTTTACCATTTAATTATTTTCAATCAAAGATTTTTATTCTGGGAATTGGGATTGAAGGTGGATGCTGGCAAGATAGAAGTCATGCATCCAGAAATTTTTAAAGACATAGTGTTAATAGGAAATTGTAACTATGCCATATCCAAGTGGATTTTTAGCCTTCTAAAATGTGTTTCTCCTTTTNTCTCACTGGCCAGTTAGAGTGGCTTGAACTTTTACCATTTAATTATTTTCAATCAAAGATTTTTATTCTGGGAATTGGGATTGAAGGTGGATGCTGGCAAGATAGAAGTCATGCATCCAGAAATTTTTAAAGACTTAGTGTTAACAGGAAATTGTAACTATGCCATATCCAAGTGGATTTTTAGCCTTCTAAAATGTGTTTCTCCTTTTCCTAATCACAAAGCCAATGTAAACTATTTAATTCAGAAATTACAGGATGAAGAACTGAAAACAGCAGACCCTTAGGCAAGAAGTGAGCATCCTCACACGGTATTCTCATTAGTGAGGATAAATGTGCCATCTCTGGGCAACCTATTATGTATCCTATATTTGTGTATTAATTAAAAAGAAAGCTTGGTGGTAGCATGAATCTATATGACAGAAAGGCATACAATTCTTTAACTTCAAAAAATAGTGTTAAAAAAGCAGTTTTAGGGTCTAATTAAAAAGGCCTGTATTTTAGTACTACATCATATTGTACATATGTTCACAGCTCTCAGTCTCCCATGCTGCCTCTGAAATACACTTTGTGTCATTCTGGGAACATTACTGCTGTTAAAACACTGGTTTTTGGACCGGACTTGGAGAGCAGAGGGAGGGAGGGAGGGAGGTTTTTTAAGAGGAGGGATTTCCATTGTTTCCAGGAAACTGCTAAAATATGTGTATGTATGTGCGTTTTTTCTGAGCATTTCTCACACGCTTTCAAGACTCTAATTCCCACCTCTGATTTTTTTTTCTCCATTTTCTGCCTAGCCTGTTCATTGCTAACGTAAACAGATGGGATTTCCTGAATGCGAGGGACCGTGATTAGAAAGTGACTCTACAGGAAAAATGGAGGACATCTTTGCAAATGGAAAATAAAAGCATTCCTAAAGACATTTCAGAGAGCAAAGGCAGAACTTTTCACTGCAATTACTTTTTCAAATGATGGAAGTTGATTCAAATGTAAAACTTGGCAAAGTTTTGTTGTTATGAAGATGCATAAAAAATTGATTGATTTATATGCTTAACAGAGGCTTTGAAATTATTTTCCTTGAGACAATTAGAAGTGGGCTGAAAGATGATGTGTTAGAAATAGAATATACTGGAGTTAAATTGAGACAGATGGGAAGACACTCAAAATATTGGCTATTGCCCACGAATTCTTTATGCTTTCAGCTCCTCATCATGAATTTAGAAGTTTTTTACTTTTATGTGGTAGATAGTTGGGGTTTGAGATATGCATGATCTAAGAGATAAAGGACATAGGGAGTTCTCTTCCCACAATTTTTATACGNGTGTTAGAAATAGAATATACTGGAGTTAAATTGAGACAGATGGGAAGACACTCAAAATATTGGCTATTGCTCACGAATTCTTTATGCTTTCAGCTCCTCATCATGAATTTAGAAGTTTTTTACTTTTATGTGGTGGATATTTGGGGTTTGAGATATGCATGATCTAAGAGATAAAGGACATAGGGAGTTCTCTTCCCACACTTTTTATATGAGATACACGATTTCAAAATAAGATAACGTGTGAAGTATTATTCCCTTATTCTTCTCAGACCCATTACTTAGTTTCATCAGCACAGGCAATTTTGATTGTGTCAGGATATGAAGCATAAATATTTAGGTTTAAATATTTAAATAAATGAATGGAAGTCAGGAAGAAGGCATATTTCTCAAGTAGATAAGATCATTGCTTTTAAAAACTGTTGAACTACTCAGAGCTACAGCCCAATCCATACACCTTAAACATTTTCAAATTTGTGACCTCTTTTGCATCAAATCATTCTGTTTGAATGTGAAGCTTATATAGGTAATTGAAAATTTATCAGTGAGAGAATTGAGAGGGTTCAATGGAGGCAAAGAAAGATCCTGAAGTCATCTCCTCTCGTGGACATAACAAATCTATTCTACAACTATATATAGAACAATTCACTCTGAAAGTTGGATGAACAGACACTCCACAACAAATGGCAAAAGGACAGAATCAAGACAAGTAGCAGAAACAAGGATATAGTCACACCAAGAAGAAAATCACACCTCAGTCACAGTAACCCACTGCCAGGAAGGATTACAAAGGTATGACTATTTTCCCTGAGGAGTAAGGGGTATGAATTTCATATAAAGTACTCCAACATTTAGATCCTGCACAGGAGAAATAAGTCCCCCAAACACCTGGCTTTAGAAAACCGTAAGTTTTGTGTTCAGGAAAACTATAGAATTAGAGGGAATGAAAAATTCCCCCCTAAAGGGCTCTTGCACAGACTCACTTGACTCAAAAGCCAGCAGTAAAACACCAGATTGAAAAGCACAGGGATCTTGGTGAAGGGGAGCCACTTACTAATCTTGAAGTGTCTGCTGGAGAGGCAGGAAGCCGTTGAGATGATCCCTGAGGACTGAGATTCTGGCAGGCATCCTGTTCGTGGTTTCATACTGCTTTGCTAATACCAGCACTGGTGGGTGCCATTTTGGAAATCACAGTCTAATCTGAAAGTACCAGTAGTTGTGCCTCACCAACAGCACTACCCACTGTTGCACCTCGGCCAGGCCGCCTAGCCAGCTGAATCATAACTCTGCCCACCAGTGTCTGGCAGCATCATGGCCTGGCCACAGTAGACACGTGCAGCTCACATAAGGCAAGACTGTGCTTCTGGGCCCCATAGGGCATCTCCTACACACAGTCACTTTGTGAAAACCAAGATACATAGCTGATTTACCTAATATGTAGAAACAAGTACAGAGAAGGAGGCAAAATGAGGAGCAGGGAAACTTGTTTCAAGCAAAAGAAAAGGAACAAAACTGCAGGAAAAGAATTAAACAAAACAGAAATAAGCAATCTACCTAATAAAGAGTTCAAAGTAAAGGTTATAAAGATGCTCATTGAACTCTGGAAAAATAGATGAACACAGTACAAACTTCAACAAAGAGATAAAAAATATAAGAAAATATCAGACAGATATAACTAACTGAAAAATATACTAGGGAGGTTCAATAGTAGATTGAATGAGGTAAAGAGTGAATCAATGAGCTGAAAGACAAAGCAACAGAACCAAACACAAACAAAATTGCAAAATGAAAAATGAATTTAAAAAAAGGGAAGAAAACTTAAGAGACCTTCAGGACAATATCAGGTAGAATAACATTAGCATTATAGGGGTCCCAGAAGGAAAAGAAAGAAAAGGAAAATGTTTGAAGAAATAGTGGTTGAAAGCCTCTCAAGTCTGGGAAAGAAAACAGAAGCCCAGAATTTCAATTTTACTATTAAAGAAATCAAAAGCTCAAAATTGGTAGAAGGAAAAAAAAATTAATGAAGTAAGGGACAAAAATAAAACAATAGAGATCAGTAAAACTAAGGGCCATTAGCTAGACTAACCAAGAAAAAAAATAGGGCTCAAATATGTAAAATCAGAAATGAAAGAGGATATGTTACAACTAATTCCACAGAAATACAAAGGACCAAAAGAGAATGAACAATTATGCACCTGAAAATTGGGCAATTTGCAACAAACAAAAGCCCCTGACACTGAAAAACATTTAAAGAAAATTTAATACCTATCCTTCTCAAACTCTTCCAAAAAATTAAAGAGAAGGATAACTTCCAAAGATATTTTATAAAACCAGCCTTACCCTGACAGCAAAATGAGACAAAAGACACCAAAAATAAGAAAATTACAGGTCAATACCTTGATGGACATAGACAAAAATCCTCAAAAAAATATTAGCAATTCAAATCCAAACTACTTCAAAGGTTACACACCAGTATCAAGTGGGATTTATTCTGGGGATGCAAGAATGATTCAACCCCTGCAAATCATTCAGTTTTATATCACATTAACAAAATGAAGGATAAAAATTAGTTGATAATCTCAACAGATGCAAAAAAAAAATCACTTGACAAAATTCAACATCCATCTGTGATAAAAACTCTCAACAAAGTGGATATGGAGGGAACATATCCCAACATAACGAGAGCCATATATGACAAAGCCATCACTAACATCATACTCAAGGTGAACAGCTGAAAATGTTTCTTCTAATATTTGAAAAACTACAAGGATGTCTGTTCTTGCCATGGTTATTAAACATATTAATAGCAATGGAAATCCTAGCCATAGCAATTAGGTAAGGAAAAGATATAAAAGGCATCCATGTTGGAAAGTGAGAAGTAAAACTGTCAGTATAGAAACATATAGAAAGCATATAGAAACTCTGAAAAGATTTCACAAAAAAACTCTTAGAAATAATAAAAAAATTCAGTAAAGTCACAGGATACAAAATCAATATTTAGAAATTTGTGGATGAATGGAAGAAGATTCATACATACAATGAAATATTATACATACATGGTATATATATATATATGGCGACCCACTCCAGTACTCTTGCCTGGAAAATCCCATGGATGGAGGAGCCTGGTAGGCTGCAGTCCATGGGGTCACTAAGAGTCGGACACAACTGAGCGACTTCACTTTCACTTTTCACTTTCATGCATTGGAGAAGGAAATGGCAACCCACTCCAGTGTTCTTGCCTGGAAAATCCCAGGGGTGGGGGTAACCCTAGTGGGCTGCCATCTGTGGGGTCACACAGAGTCAGACACGACTGAAGCGACTTAGCATACAATAAAATATAATCAGACTTAGAAAAACAATGAAATCCTGCCATTTTTTGACAACTCGGATGGATTTATTACATTAAGTGAAATGTCAGTTGGAGAAAGAAAAAAACCATATGGTTTCATTCGTATGGAATCTGGAAACGACAACAACAAACAAAATAGAACAAAAACAAGCATGAAGATACAGAAGACCAATTAGTGGTTAGCAGAGCAGGGGGCAGCTTCAAGGTGGGTGAAGTGAGTGAAAGGGGCTGACTGCAGCCATGGATAACTGCTGGTGACCACTCTGCAGTGTACACAGATGTTGAATTATAATGCTGTACACCTGTAACATATGTAAAATAAGAATAAAAAGACTCATCAATAAAGAAATATTGCTTTGTGTCCAAGGAATGGTCTACTCCTCCTATAATCATCCTATCTACCCTAAAGTAGAAGTGAAGCTGACATTGACAGTCATCTTTGAGGTCCAAAACTTGTGAGAATCAGCTTAACTTCCAGTCTATACTTGCCTCAAGATTTTTGCTAATAGGAAAGGTCTTTCTAATTACGTGGTGTGATTTTTGAAGGCCATTCTTCATGACATTTAATCTATATTCCGGGTCTCTCAAGTACAATATTTCTCTCAGACCATGCCTTGTGAATCATCAAAAATAATTTAGGTGTTGGGAATATTAAGTTCAGAAATAAACATGAGCCTGAAAGAAAAGAGTGTTTTTCTTTCATGAAATTATACCTATTAGCAATCCTTAACCATACTCAGCTACATTTCATGTACCTATCCTTCACCTCTCTTCTGCCTCAGGTCCTTTAATTTGATTTTTGTTGTACATGATGCTGAAAAGATAAAGCTCTCTGGTGAAAGAAATAATCAAGATAAAAGAGAGAGCAAACCTGAAGCCAGAGTGGGTCCTTATTGTTCCCACACCTGTGCAAAGAAAAGAAATGCAGTTCCGAGTACTCTATTAATCCTTCATGTTTTCCTTTCTTTAAAACACATCCTCATTACCTTTCCAGAATGTCTTTGTAAGAAAAACACCTATGGCTCTGCAGGTACTGTTTTTAGATATGCTGTTTTAAATCATAGCTATTAAAAAGAATTTTCTCTCCCAAGAAATACTTTGCTGGAATTGAGTAGTCACACTGGGTCCACTTAAATCAAGCCTTCCTATGATTCACACAATTGTGAATCTCAAAAAATAAATAAATAAATAAAATAAAATTACTTGTGACCATATGCTATAAAATGCAATATGCTATACAATGAAACTTAGTCAAGAAAATGACCCTCTTCATTTCAAAGGCAGGCCTTGTGATCATGGAAAAATAACATTTAAGAACTAGACCATTCAGGTATGACCTAAATCAAAAGTCTTACAATTATACAATGGAACTGACAAATAGATTCAAGGGATTAGATCTGATA
The DNA here is from genome assembly GCA_006410615.1 of Neotragus moschatus. NCBI lineage: Eukaryota > Metazoa > Chordata > Mammalia > Artiodactyla > Bovidae > Neotragus > Neotragus moschatus. Next base: position 1,907,025 of record SJYA01001197.1, read on the forward strand.
GGCAGAGTGCCTGAAGAACTAGGGATGGAGGTTCATGACATTGTACAGGAGGTAGTGATCAAGACCATCCCCGAGAAAAAGAAATGCAAAAAGGCAAAATGGTTGTCTGAGGAGGCCTTGCAAATAGCTGTGAAAAGAAGAGAAGTGAAAGGCAAAGGAGAAAGGGAAAATTACACCCATCTGAATGGAGAGTTCCAAAGAATAGCAAGCAGAGGTAAGAAACCCTTCCTCAGCGATCGGTGCAAAAAAATAGAGGAAAACAACAGAATGGGAAAGACTAGAGATCTCTTCAAGAAAATTAGAAATGCCAAGGGAACATTTCATGCAAAAATAGGCAAAATAAAGGACAGAAATGGTATGGACCTAACAGAAGCAGAAGATATTAAGAAGAGATGGCAAGCATGCAGAGAAGAACTATGCAAAAAAAGATCTTTATGACCCAGATAATCATGATGATGTGATCACTCACCTAGAGCCAGACATCCTGGAATGTGAAGTCAAGTGGGCCTTAGGAAGCATCATGACGAACAAAGCTAGTGGAGGTGATAGAATTCCAGTTGAGCTATTTGAAATCCTAAAAGATGATGCTGTGAAAGTGCTGCACTCAATATGACAGAAAATTTGGAAAACACAGCAGTAGCCGCGGGATGGGAAAAGGTAGGTTTTCATTCCAATCCCAAAGAAAGGCAATGCCAAAGAATGCTCAAACTACTGCACAATTTCACTCATCTTACATGCTAGCAAAGTAATGCTTAAAATTCTCCAAGCCAGGCTTCAACAGTATGTGAACTGTGAATTTCCAGATGTTCAAGCTGGATTTAGAAAAGGCAGAAGAATCAGAGGTCAAATTGCAAACATCTGTTGGATCATCGAAAAAGCAAGAGAGTTCCAGAGAAACATCTACTTCTGCTTTCTTGACTGTGCCAAAGCCTTTGACTGTGTGGATCACAGCAAACTGTGGAAAATTCTTAAAGAGATTAGAATACCAGACCATCTGACCTGCCTCCTGAGAAACCTGTATGCAGGTCATGAAGCAACAGTTAGAACTGGACATGGAACAACAGACTGGTTCCAAATCAGGACAGGAGTATGTCAAGGCTGTATATTGTCACCCTGCTTATTTGACTTATTTACAGAGTACATCATGAAAGTGAAAGTGAATTTGCTCAGTCATGTCCAACTCTTAGCGACCCCATGGACTGCAGCCCACCAGGCTCCTCCGTCCATGGGATTTTCCAGGCAAGAGTACTGGAGTGGGGTGCCATTGCCTTCCCCAGACCTGGAGGGTGTTCTCAGCAGAGGCCCTGGGACCTGGAGAGTGGAACTCAAGAGGTAAGACAGAGGATTTCTTTTGTTTTGCTGTTTTTCTCATCCTGCCTTGTTCTCAGAAAGATTTAAAGCTGGAACCAGGATAAGAGAGAAAAAGACAAGATACAGGCCTTCTGTGGGGGTAGGGGATGAAGGAGAGATAAGCTCTTCAAATAGCTACAAGGCAGTCATGTGGAAAAGGGATTAAGACTGTTTGGTGTGAGTCCAAAGGGCATGGCCAGGGCCAGTGAGTGGACACCCAGGAAGCCACACTGCAAGTCAACAGGAGTAACACGTAGCGAGCAGAGCTGACCGGCAGGGGAGACGGAGGCTGGCTCCAAACCTGTCCCTGTGAATTTAGTAGCTCTGTGGCTTCAGGCTGAGGATTCAGGTGCCACAGCCACAAAATGGGGTCCTTGGGGAGCTGCTTCCCCCAACATGGGGCAAAACTAGGGAAAGTGACAGGGCCGTACAAACAGCTGAGGAACTTCAAGTCCCTTCCAACCAGAGGATTTCAAAGGCTGCTACTGGGAGGAGGTGGGGTTTGTCTGCATGTGTGGGGATCCCCCAGAAGACAGGAGCCCAAGGCGATATCTCTAGTCTAAAGCCAGAGGGGCCAGGCCATCTCGCTGGCAACATGGGAGCCAGGAGAGCTGCCCTGGGGGCAGGTACCAGCTTGATGAGGCAGCTGTGCAAGTTCAGATCCCGGTGGATGATACACATNATCCCCCAGAAGACAGGAGCCCGAGTCGATATCTCTAGTCTAAAGCCAGAGGGGCCAGGCCATCTCGCTGGCAACATGGGAGCCAGGAGAGCTGCCCTGGGGGCAGGTACCAGCTTGATGAGGCAGCTGTGCGAGTTCAGATCCCAGTGGATGATACACATGGAATGCAAATAGGCCATTCCAGATACATCATACGAAATGCCAAGCTGGATGAAGCATAGGCTGAAATCAAGATTACCAGGAGAAAACCAGTAACTTCAGATATGCAGATGATACCACCCTTATGGTAGAAAGTGAAGAAGAACTAAAGAGCTTCTTTGTGAAAGTGAAAGAGGAGAGCGAAAAAGCTGGCTTAAACTCAACATTCAGAAAACTAAGATCATGGCATCTGGTCCCATCACTTCATGGCAAATAGATGGGGAAACAATGGAAACAGTGAGAGGTTATTTTCTTGATCTCCAAAATCACTACAGATGGTGTCTGCAGCCATGAAATTAAGACACCTGCTCCTTGGAAGAAAAGCTATGACCAACAAGAAGCAGACACATTACTTTGCCAACAAAGGTCCGTATAGTCAAAGCTTTGGTTTTTCCAGTAGTCATGTATGCATTGTGGGAGTTTGACTCTAAAGAAAGCTGAGTGCTGAAGAATTGATTCTTTTGAAATATGGTGTTGGAGAAGACTCTTCAGAGTCCCGTGGACTGCAAGATCAAACCAGTCCACCTTAAAGGAAATCACTCCTGAATATTCATTGGAAAGATTGATCCTGAAGCTGAAACTCCAATACTTTGGCCACACGATGTGAAGAACTGACTCATTAGAAAAGACCTTGATGCTGAAAAAGATTGAAGGCAGGAGGAGAAGGGGACAACAGAGGATGAGATGATTGGATGTTATCACTGACTCAGTGGACATGAGTTTGAGTAAANAATGTGGGAGACCTGGGTTCGATCCCTGGGTCAGGAAGATTCTCTGGAGAAGGAAATGGCACCACACTCCAGTACTCTTGCCTGGAAAATCCCATGGACAGAGGAGCATGGTAGGCTACAGTCCATGACATTTCAAAGAGTCGGACATGACTGAGCGACTTCACTTGACTTCACTTCACTGCTCAGTGAAGATGGAAATTCTCATGGACATGACAGACTTGTCAAAAGAATTGTGTGTAAATATATTTTCATATGTTGAATCACTTAATACACTAAGGATTCCAGAATATAAAAGAAGCCTGTGTGGAAATCTATCTATTCCCTTATAATTTGTATTTTGTAAGCATGGATGCCTTAGTCTCTCAGATTTCTTCACAAAGAAACGAGCCCTGACTGAGATCTAGATTTTATCAATTAAGAAATAACTTACTGAGGCAAAACAGATATAAATGACCACTTTATTTCTGTTTTCAGAATCAAGATATATCTCTATTCACACTGTCTTTTTTCTCATCTTCTGGGTCTTTACCTACCTGCTCTGACTGGATTCTAATCCTATCATTCCACTGCAAGAATTGCTTCCTTTCTCCCAAATATAAATTCTCACATTTTCACATTGTTTTATTTAACTTCTTGGGACAATCCAATGCAACTGTCTTCTTCGTCTTGTAATATTTTCTTATACTTGCTTTCAGGTTTCCTCTCTACTAGCCTTGCCTGGTCTTTCCCCTCTTTTCTATACCTAAATATCTATCTTCATAGGACTAAGGTTTGGGGCCCTCACCATGCTCTCTTTTCTGAAATCCTCACTATACTAGACTGAAGCAGTTAAGTAAAAAGCCCAGTAATTTGGAATTTAAGAGAAAGATATCAATATGAACATGTTATAACGCGCGCGCGCGCGCGTGTGTGTGTGTGTGTGTGTATTAGTCATTTAATTGTTTCCTTTTCTTCGCCACCCTATGGAATATAGCTGGCCAGGTTCCTCTGGAATTTTCTAGGCAAGAGTACTAGAGTGGGTTGCCATTCCCTTCTCCAGAGCATCTTCCTAACCTAGGGATCCAACCCAGGTCTCTGCATTGCAGGCAAATTCTTTTTCATCTGAGCCACCAGGGAAGCCTTGATATGTCTCCCAGCTGTATCCAAAATAAGCAAGCCAATAACAAGCACCCAGACTATGTTCCTGAAATACCATCTTCAACTAAAAGGAACTTCAGTTCCTGAGAGAACTGGTTGATTCCAAGTATAAAGTAGGAAATGTGCCCAAATTATCCAGAAACAAGACTGAAGAGGCTTTTTACATTAAATGAAATAATGGATCTGAGCAATGATCATCAGTGGCTGCTCACACCAAACAAAGCAGGCAATCAGATATTATATGCTTCATGATGAAAGCACATACCACCATCTATGATATATTCTCGACCAAAAAGAATCAAATCTGTGTCAAGTAAAAAACTATAGATCTAATTGCTAATTTATAAGACATAGGGAAAAAGAGAAAATAACAGGGGAAATGACAATGGGAAAAATAACAGGGATGCAATCCAGAATATACAGATTGTAAGAATCTCTAAAAGACTATAACTTCAGTTCAATAAATAAATTGCAAGTGAAAAAAGGAGATAAAATAAAAACAAACATAAAATTAAAAAATCAATGAATTATCATGTATAAACCTTATTCAGATCTTTAACAATCATTAGTAAATAATTTATGGATGGCCAAAGAAATTGGAACACTGGTTGAATATATGAAAATATAAAGAAATTAACTGTTATTTTAGTTGTAATAATGATATCATGATTATATTTCTATAAAGAGCCCTCAATTTTACAAATCCATACTGAATAATTCATGATGGAAATTATATTCCACTTTGGATTTGCTTCAAAATAATCCAGTAGTGTTAATAGTAGCAGTAGAAGGCGGGGAACAGTAAATAGCTGGATGTAGTTGAAACAAGATTGATTATGAGTTGGATTTTGAAGTTGAGTGAAAGGCACGTGGGTATTCAGTATTCTAGTTTACTTCTGTGTACATTATAATTCACAATAAAAAAGTTTTAAAAATCCACATGCAGACGTTGACTGAATCTAGATTAGTGCTGCCTCTCCTTTGTGTATGGAGTTACATACCACTATGTATCTAGGGGTGTGTAGTGGTATGTAATTCCATACACAAAGGAAAGGAAGGACTAATCTATATATACATAGATTATATAAGTGCTAATCCCTTATAAACAGTGTACTTGAAGAACTACAGATGGAGGACCATAGTGTACAGGAGGCAGTGCACAAAATCATCCTAAAGAAAAAAAAAAAAGCAAGAAGGCAAAGTCGTTGTTTGAGGAGGCTAAAGAAAGAAGGGAAATGAAAAAACAAGGGAGACAAGGGAAAGGTATATCTAACTAAATGCAGATTTCCAAAGAGCAACACAGAGAGACAGTAAGGTCTTCTTCAATGAACAGTGTATAAAACTAGAAGAAAACAACAGAAGGAGAAAGACTAGAGATCTCTTCAGNTGCTTCATGATGAAAGCACATACCACCATCTATGATATATTCTCGACCAAAAAGAATCAAATCTGTGTCAAGTAAAAAACTATAGATCTAATTGCTAATTTATAAGACATAGGGAAAAAGAGAAAATAACAGGGGAAATGACAATGGGAAAAATAACAGGGATGCAATCCAGAATATACAGATTGTAAGAATCTCTAAAAGACTATAACTTCAGTTCAATAAATAAATTGCAAGTGAAAAAAGGAGATAAAATAAAAACAAACATAAAATTAAAAAATCAATGAATTATCATGTATAAACCTTATTCAGATCTTTAACAATCATTAGTAAATAATTTATGGATGGCCAAAGAAATTGGAACACTGGTTGAATATATGAAAATATAAAGAAATTAACTGTTATTTTAGTTGTAATAATGATATCATGATTATATTTCTATAAAGAGCCCTCAATTTTACAAATCCATACTGAATAATTCATGATGGAAATTATATTCCACTTTGGATTTGCTTCAAAATAATCCAGTAGTGTTAATAGTAGCAGTAGAAGGCGGGGAACAGTAAATAGCTGGATGTAGTTGAAACAAGATTGATTATGAGTTGGATTTTGAAGTTGAGTGAAAGGCACGTGGGTATTCAGTATTCTAGTTTACTTCTGTGTACATTATAATTCACAATAAAAAAGTTTTAAAAATCCACATGCAGACGTTGACTGAATCTAGATTAGTGCTGCCTCTCCTTTGTGTATGGAGTTACATACCACTATGTATCTAGGGGTGTGTAGTGGTATGTAATTCCATACACAAAGGAAAGGAAGGACTAATCTATATATACATAGATTATATAAGTGCTAATCCCTTATAAACAGTGTACTTGAAGAACTACAGATGGAGGACCATAGTGTACAGGAGGCAGTGCACAAAATCATCCTAAAGAAAAAAAAAAAAGCAAGAAGGCAAAGTCGTTGTTTGAGGAGGCTAAAGAAAGAAGGGAAATGAAAAAACAAGGGAGACAAGGGAAAGGTATATCTAACTAAATGCAGATTTCCAAAGAGCAACACAGAGAGACAGTAAGGTCTTCTTAAATGAACAGTGTATAAAACTAGAAGAAAACAACAGAAGGAGAAAGACTAGAGATCTCTTCAGAAAAATTGGAGATATCAAGGGAACATTTTGCCCAAAGACGGTCACAATAGAGGACATAAATGGTAGAGACCTAGTAGATGCTGAAGAGATCAAAAAGAGGTGGAAAGAACACATGGAAGAACTGTGCAAAAAAGATCCAAATGAACTGGATTACTATGATGGTGTGGCCAGCCACCCAGAGCCAGACATTCTGGAGTGTGAAGTGGAATGGGCCTTAGGAAACACTGCTGTAAGTAAAGCTAGTGAATGTGAAGGAATTCCAGTAGAGCTATTCAAAACCATCAAGGATGATTCAATCAAGGTGTTGCATTCAATATGTCAGCAAATCTGGAAGACCCAGCATTGGTCACAGGACTGGAAAGGTCAGTCCTCATCCCAATTCCCAAGAAGGGTAGTACTAAAGAATGCGCTAACCATCAGACAATTACACTCTTCACCTGTGTTAGAAAGGTCATGATTAAATTATTGCATGCTAGGCTTCAGGATTTTGTGAATCAAGAACTTCCAGATGTCCAAGTTGGGTTTAGAAATAGAAGGGGAACCAGAGATCAAATTGCCAACATTTACTGTATCACAGAGAAAGCTGAGGAATTCCAGAAAAACAATGACCTCTATTTCATTGACTATGCCAAAGCCTTTGACTGTGTGGATCATAATAAACTGTGGAAAGCTCTTAAAGAGATGAGAATACCAGACCATCTTAACTGTCTCTTGAGAAACTTGTATGTGGATCAAAAAGCAATTGTTAGAATCCTGTATGGAACAATTGATTGGTTCAAGATTGAAAAAGAAGTATGACAGGGCTGTCGGCTGTCACCCTGTTTATTTAATCTATATTCTGAGCACATCACGAGAAATGCTGGGCTGGATGAGTTACAACCTGGAATCAACATAGGTGGGAGAAACATCAAAACCTGAGATATGCAGATGATACCACTCTAATGGCAGGAACTGAAGAGGAACTAAAGAGTCCCTTGTTAAGGGGAAGGGGAGAGTGAAAGAGCTGGATTAAACTAAATATTTAAAAAAACTAAGATCATGACACCCGGCCCCAATGCTACATGGCAAATAGAAGGGGCACAGGTGGAAGCAGTGACAGATTTCCTCTTCTTGGGCTCTAAAATCACTGTAGATGGTGACTGCAACCATGATCAGATGGTGTTTCTTCCTGGCAGGAAAGCTATGACAAACCTAGACAGTGTAAGAAAAGCAGAGACATTACTCTGCTGACCAAGATCCGTATAGTCAAGGCTATGGTCTTCCCAATGGTCAAGTATGGTGGTGAGAGCTGGACCATAAAGGACGTGGAGCGTGGAAGAATTGATACCTTCAAACTGTGGTGCTGGAGAAGACTCCTGAGAGTCCCTTTGACAGCAAGGAGATCAAATGAGTCAATCTTAAGGGAAATCAACCCTGAATATTCATAGGAAAGACTGATAGACGCTGAAACAAACTCCAGTATTTTGGTCATCTGATAGAATCAGCTGACTCACTGGAAAAGTCACTGATGCTGGCAAAGATTGAGGGCAGGAGATGAAGGCATCAGAGCATGAGATGGCTGGATGGCATTAACAATGAAATGGACATGAACTTGGGCAAACTTTGGGAGATGGTAAGTGACAGAGAGGCCAGGTGTTCTGCAGTCCATCGGGTTGCAGAGAGTCAGACACAACTGGGTGACTGAACAGCAGTATATATATATATATATATGTATATATGCATCTCAGACCTAATGTATACAAAATGCAATTCAAATGCCACAATTCCACTAAAATAATAACAAGAGCAATAAAACTTTTCTAATGGTCTGTCCCACCTCAGTAATTGTTGCAGCATACACTCAACTCTTCAACCTAGAAATTTTCAGTTCAGTTCAGTCGCTCAGTCGTGTCTGACTCTTTGCGACCCCATGGACTGCAGCATGCCAGACTTCCCTGCCCACACCAACTCCCGGAGTTTACTCAGACTCGTGTCTATTGATTCAGTGATGCCATCTAATCATCTCATCCTCTGTCATCCCCTTCTTTTCTTGCCTTCAATCTTTCCCAACATGAGGGTTTTTTCCAATGAGTCAGTTCTTTGCATCACGTGGCCAAAGTATTGGAGTTTCAGCTTCAGCATCAGCCCTTCCGATGAATATTCAGGACTGATTTCCTTTAGGATGGACTGGTTGAATCTCCTTGCAGTCCAAGGGACTCTCAAGAGTCTTCTCCAATAGCACAGTTCAAAAGCATCAGTTCTTCAGCGCTCAACTTTCTTTATAGTCCAACTCTCAAATCCACACATGACTACTGGAAAAACTATAGCTTTGAATAGATGGATCTTTGTTGGCAAAGTAATTTCTCTGCTTTTTAATATGCTGTCTAGGTTGATCATAGCTTTTCATCCCAGGAGCAAGCATCTCTTAATTTCATGGCTGCAGTCACCATCCGAAGTGATTTTGGAGATCAAGAAAATAAAATGTCTCACTGTTTTCATTGTTTCCCCATCTATTTGCCATGAAGTAATGAAATCAGATGCTATGACCTTATTTTCTGAAAGTTGAGTTTTAAGTCAACTTTGTCATTCTCCTTTTTCAATTTCTTCAAGAGGCTCTTTAGTTCTTCTTCACTTTCTACCATAAGGGTGGTGTCATCTGCATATCTGAGGTTATCGATATTTCTCCCAACAATCTTGATTCCAGCTTGTGCTTCATCCAGCTTGGCATTTCTCATGATATACTCTGCATATAAGCTAAATAAACAGGGTGACAGTATACAGCCTTTATGTACTCCTGTCCCAATTTGGAACCAGTCTGTTGTTCCATGACCAATTCTAACTGTTGCTTCTTGACCTGCATACAGATTTCTCAGGAGGCAGGTCAGATGGTCTAGTATTCCAACGTCTTTAAGAATTTTCCACAGTTTGTTGTGATCCACGCAGCCAAAGGTGTTGGCACAGTGAATAAAGCAGAAGTAGATGTTTTTTGGAACTCTTGCTTTTTTGATGATCCAGTGGATGTTTGCAATTTGATCTCTGGTTTCTTTGCCTTTTCTAAATCCAGCTTGAACATCTGGAAGTTCACGGTTCACATATTGTTGAAGCCTGGCTTGGAGAATTTTGAGCATTACTTTGCTGGAGTGTGAGATGAGTGCAATTGTGCAGTAGTTTGAGCATTCTTTGGAATTGGAATGAAAACTGACCTTTTCCAGTCCTGTGGCCACTGCTGAGTTTTCCAAATTTGCTGGCATACTGAGTGCAGCACTTTCACAGCATCATCTTTTAGCATTTGAAATAGCTCAACTGAAATTCCATCACTTCCACTAGCTTTGTTCACAGTGGCACTTCCTAAAGCCTAATTGACTTCACATTCCAGGATGTCTGGCTCTAGGTGGGTGATCACAGCATCATTGTTATTTGGGGCATGAAGATCTTTTTTTGTATAGTTCTGTGTATTCTTGCCTCCTCTTCTTAATATCTTCTGCTTCTGTTAGGTCCATACCATTTCTGTCCTTTATTGTGCCCATTTTTGCGTGAAATGTTCCCTTGGCATCTCTAATTTTTTTGAAGATATCTCTAGTCTTTCTCATTCTGTTTTCCTCTATTTCTTTGCACTGATCACTGAGGAAGGCTTTCTTATCTTTGCTTGTTATTCTTTGGAACTCTGCATTCAGATACTTATATTTTTAATTTTCTCCTTTGCCTTTAGCTTCTCTTCTTTTCACAGCTATTTGTAAGGCCTCCTCAGACAACTATTTTCCCTTTTTGTATTTCTTTTTCTTGGAGATAGTCTTGATCACTGCCTCCTGAACAATGTCATGAACCTCCGTCCATAGTTCTTTAGGTGCTCCATTTATCAGATCTAATCCCTTGAATCTATTTGTCACTTCCACTCTATTGGAGTTTCTAATTTCAACTGAAAACCTTACACAATTTTTGTCTACGTCTTGAGATAAGATTTATACATATTCACTATAAGAAGAGGCATAGTTTTAAGAATATAAATACAGCAGACAACAGTATAGTTTGTAATAAAATTGTTATCCTAATGATGCTTACTTCCATTCCTCTTGTGTTATAAAGCTATAAACAGAGTTTCTCAGAGGCATTTGAAATTCCCTTCATAGGCCATGAGAATACTGGATGCATATGAGAAGCAAAAATTGGTGAATGGAGGGGTATAACCAGAGAGCTTTGTAGAAGCTCTATCTCAGACATTAGTATTGGGAGAGGATAGAAAAACAAGGCACAACAGTAATTAATTTGTAGAGTTTAAGTTCCGAGTACATTGCTTACAGTTATAACACACTGGTCTGGAATGTGCACAGAACACATTGCACACCCAAATCAGGTTCTCCGGAGTGAAATGCAGGAGGCAAAATTTTTAAAAATGCCCAGCTGATTCTAGAGTGAGTGCAGCTAAGATACACGATTCCAGGGTCTTCTCAGATACAGCAGGGACAAGCAAGAGGACTATAAATTAAAAGTACACAGAGAGATTTGGGGAATACATTCATATAGGCAGATGCACAATTGCATTAGCTTATTCTTTGGTCATAATGCACCAGAAGTCCTCAAGATTTCTGAAAGAGTTGATTCTATGTCCCTCAACATACCCTTGTATGTAATGGGAAGTAAATGGGAAACAAGTAGGACAACTTGTACTAAACACTTTTAAACATGCATGGTTAGTGTATGTTTCCAAATTTAACATCCAACCATGTAGATACATCAATCCATCATGTCTCTCTAAGCAATAGGGAAACCTCCTTGCTTTGAGGCTTCTGTCCTCCCCTTTGTTATGGCTCCTGGAATTCTTGGACTCAGCTGATAGGGGGATAGGAAAGGGAGGCTGAGCTTTGGATTCCATTGTGTAGTATCAGAAAAAAGAATAACCACCCTGTGGTTTAGCCTCATTGCCATGTGATTTCAGGACAATAAGAACCTCAGATCTTAACAAGATTTATTCCCTTTAGCCTCTCTATGTGTCCTTGGTTCTATCTGTGCCAGATCTGAAGAGTAAGAGTGTGAAGGGTAAAAGTAGCTCACTACCCTTAGATGTGTAATAGTGTATTCAGATTCTGCCCTTTTCACTAGTTTTTGAGCTCATGAAAGGAAAGACTATTATTTGTTTTACTACTGGGCCCTTAGGTTGTGAAAAACATTGGCAGATACTAGATCCTCAACAAGTAATTGCTGAATGAATAGATGAAGAAATGATACTGAATGGTTGGTTTTCATTTAAGGATACACATGTTAGAAAGTACCAGCAAACCGTGTGATTATTCAAACAAAATATATGTTGTTTGATCTGTACATTAACACAAAAACTGCACTTTCAACTTTTTTAACCTATACTACCAATTTGATGATCTTTTAATACAAATCCAATTTTTCTATATTTTCAGTACACATTTAAAATATTTGGTTAATTTTTGTTTCTGTTACATCAGAATATGACACTTATAAATAAATATATGTTATAGTAAAATAAACAGCAATAGAATATACATCACATTTCTAAAAATGAGATAATTTTTAAATTTTCATATTTAAGTCACTCATCCCAATAAGGAGCTCTTAATAACAAGGGGAAAAATAAACTATTATTTTAAAAGGTGTTGTTGGTACTATAGCTAATAAGCTAATATAGCTAATAAGCTACCATATTATAAGAAATAGGATGCCAAAATCAGTCATTTGAAATAAGCTAATAACATATCTATATGACATCAGGCAGTTAAAATATCAGATAAAAGGATATTCTGAAAATAACTATGTTGAAATGAAGCCTGCTCTGCAAACCATTTGACAATACTGGATTGTGTGCCTGATGAAAATGCAGATTAAAAATAACAAAAGGAAAAGGAAAAATAATTAATTTGCTAAGATATATGTAGATTTTTTCCCTATAGACATTCCTGCCGCTGCTGCTGCTAAGTCGCTTCAGTCGTGTCCGACTCTGTGCAACCCCATAGACGGCAGCCAATCAGGCTCCCCCGTCCCTGGGATTCTCCAGGCAAGAACACTGGAGTGGGTTGCCATTTCCTTCTCCATAGACATTCCTGGATGCAAATAATTATGTGGCTTCTCTCATATTAAGTAGACTAAAGACTGTTGGGTTCTAAGAAGACATGAAAATAAGAAGTTAGAAAATTACAAAATTTCTACTGCTAGAAATGTTTTCACAAGTTAAAAATTTTTATTTAAAAACCCACATATTCTTAGGAAAGGTAGGTAGAATGACCCCAAATAAAACAAACAAACAAACAGACTTCCTTTCAGTATTTCCTGAATAGGAAAAATACATCTGGAAATATTCATGAAACACATTTTACCCCATCAACCACCAGTTGGAAGAAATTATAATAAAAGTTTTAGCACAGGAATTCTTTCAAAACAAATCTTTACAGAATGAGGATTGGCAACTTGCAACATAATATTGCAAAGTTAACATCCCCTGATTTTCTTGGTCTGGCTACAGTCCCCATGTTCCTCACTTAAGCAGACCATGAACTACCTACCATGTTGTCAACTGCTATACTCACTAAGTTGGAGTAATTCCTTATATCCAAACTCCTGGGAATCATGGGCCATTATTTTCTTAACATCCCTGTGCCTGATCCACAAAGAAAAACAAAGCCTTTGATAAACCTCCCTGGAAAAATTACCATCCCTTGACAATGATACTTTCCCTTTACAGACCCAGCCAAAATTACTTTACATAAATGAATATAATAATTGATGTTATGTCTGTCTCTCCCTCTAGACAGTAAACTGCATGAAGGTAAGTGTTGTGTTCAATATTGCATACTACTACATACAAGTGTCTTGTACAGTGCCTAACTTAAAGTAGTCACTCCATTAGTGTTTGCTGAATAAGCAAAAGAATGAACCATTTTGAATGAAAAAGGGGAACACTGTGGTCCCACAAGGAATGGTGCCAGGGTACATTACACACAGGATATTTGTAACTGCCATGAAAGAAGGGATGTCCAGAGAAACTCACATTTTTGACAGAATCATCTGGGTAGTGAGTTGTTTTATCATGCAAAACAAATTATGAGAAAATATTGTAACTTTATGAGAGGGGTCTAAATAAATGGCATTATGGCTTTGAAGTGGGTAAGGAAGAGGAAAGGCATCTATAGGAAAACATTCTAAATTTCATAAATGTGATAATAGGCTATAGATTTTCAATTAAATCAGCAAATAAACTATTTATTAAGGACTGTTTCATAAAGACATCAGAGTCATATGACATGGGCAGTAATCAGGTCAAAGGATGTTGGGCTAATTCATAAATTTTACTTTATTAAGAGCTTCTCTTAAAGAAGAAATACCATTAACAAAGCGAAAAGACAATACAAGAAACAGGAAAATATATTTTCAGTACATGTAACTGATAAAAGACTCATATTCAGAACACATAACTAGGACTAATCAATATAAAAATGGCAGAAAATGAAATTAAAAAGTGGACAGGAGACCCAAACAGACAGTTCACACATACACAAATAGACCTCCCCATGGTCAATAAACATTAGCTAGCTGGGGAATACATCCATTAGGATGGATACAGTTTAAAAGACTGACACTGCCAAGTATTGACAAGAATGTAGAGTAGTTTGCACTGTCATAAATGTTTTTTAGGATCTTATCTGAACTTATGCATAACCATGTCACTGGGCACATGCTAAGACTATTCAGCCATGTCTGACTCTTTGCAACTCCATGGAATGCAGCCCATCAGGCTCCTCTGTCTAAGGGATTCTCCAGGCAAGAACACTGGAGTGGGTTGCCATGCCCTTCTCCAAATCCATGACTCTACTCCAAGGTATTTATCCAACAGCAAACACTATTGGAAAAATGTACAATAAGTTTCAGAGTAGTATTATTTGTATTATCTCCCAAATGAAAACAACCCAAATGCCCATCAACAGAATGGATACATAAATTATGGTATAGTTATACAATGGAATACTAGGCAACCATAAAAATGAAGTTGCTTCTGCTATATTTAATAGTACAGAGAAATTCCACAGAGTATAAAAGCTAAACACACAGAGCACATACTAAATGATTCCATTTATACAAAGCTAAAAAACAGTTGAACTAATCTCTGTGCTAGAAATCAGGATGGTTGTTAGCTGTATGGGCATAGTGCTCAAAGAGCTGGGTGATACAGAGTTTCTGGTATAATACTGGTGCTTTTTTTTCCTCTTGATCTGAGGGGTGGTTACACAAGAATGTCCACTTTACAAAAATCTCTTGAGCTGTAAATTCATAATTCTTCAACTTTCTTTGAGTTTATTATAGTTCATTAAAAAGTTGACTCAAATGGTAAAGAATCTGCCTGCAATGCAGATCCAATCCAAGTTCAGTCTCTGATTTGGGAAGACCCCTGGAGAAGGGAATGGATACCCACTCCAGTATTCTTTCCTTAGACTATTCCATGGACAGAGGAGCCTGATGGGCAGTAGTCCATAGTGTCAAAAAGAGCCAGGTACAACCGAGGGACTAACACTTTCACTTCAAAAAGTTTATATAAACAATAAAATCCTAGACTCTACTAAGGATGCCATAAAATAGTATTTCATTTCTCTAGGTAGGATCCACAGATACCCTTCATGAAAAATATATGAACAAAAAAGTTGGGAAGATCATTTTACCAAATCTCTTATTTCACAGCTTTTTCATAATTAGTTGATCACCTATTCCTCATAAGAACTTTTTACATTGCTCAGAAATATTCTCTGAAATACTTTAGGAAGATATTTCAAGCTTAAAATGTTTTCTGCAGAAGCAGGGAAGTCATTCTGACCTTCTTCCCACTCACCCCTCTTCCCTGCTGCTGCTGCTGCTGCTGCTGCTGCTGCTGCTAAGTCACTTCAGTCATGTCCGACTCTGTGCAACCCATAGATGGCAGCCCACTAGGCTCCCCGTCCCTGGGATTCTCCAGGCAAGAACACTGGAGTGGGTTGCCATTTCCTTCTCCAATGCATGAAAGTGAAGTCGTTAGCAACACCATGGACTGCAGCCTACCAGGCTCCTCCATGCAGTTTATAAAGTCTTCATGTGAGAGGCACCCTCTGCATACCCAGAGGGAAGGAACATTTTATAATCAAAGACAAAGGGACACCAAGAAGAATCCTAAAAGGCAAGCCTTGGTACGTGTCCCCTGCTGCTGCGGCTGCTAAGTCACTTCAATCGTGTTAGACTCTTAGAGACTCCATGGACTACAGCCCACCAGGCTCCTCCATCCATGGGATTTTCCAGGCAAGAGTACAGGAGTGGGGTGCCATTGCCTTCTCCAAAGTGTCCCCTAGTTCACTACAATTACCTCATATTCCTTAACCTGTTCTGTTCCATTGACTATCCACCCTTCCTCAAAGGTAGCCTGAAAAAACAGGCTTGTTTCTTTGGGTCTTCATTTCCTTCTGAAAGCTCCCATGTCATACAAAACTTGCATTAAATAAACNGTGTCCCCTAGTTCACTACAATTACCTCATATTCCTTAACCTGTTCTGTTCCATTGACTATCCACCCTTCCTCAAAGGTAGCCTGAAAAAACAGGCTTGTTTCTTTGGGTCTTCATTTCCTTCTGAAAGCTCCCATGTCATACAAAACTTGCATTAAATAAACTCGTATACTTTTCTCCGGTTAATCTGTCTTTGTCAGTTTACTTTTTAGACCCAGCCAGGTCTCTATGAGGATTGAGGAAAATTTTACCCTCCCCTACAGAGCCTAAAGTAGTTATTAATATCCACTCTCTTGTCCTAACAAAAGTTTACAACAGAAATGCAAAAGGTCAGAGAAGAACAAGAGATTATATTGTTGTTTATTATAATAAAATAAAACCTCAGAATCCAACAACACATTAAAAAGATCATACACGATGACCAAGTGGGCTTTATCCCAGTGATGCAAGGATTCTTCAATATCCACAAATCAATTAATGTAATTCACCACATTAATAAACTGAAAAATAAAAGCCATATGATTATCTCAATAGATGCAGAGAAAGCCTTTGACAAAATTCAATATCCATTNAGATGCAAAAATCCTGAACAAAATTCTAGCAATCAGAATCCAACAACACATTAAAAAGATCATATACCATGACCAAGAGGGCTTTATCCCAGGGATGCAAGGATTCTTCAATATCTGCAAATCAATCACATTAACAAATTGAAAAATAAAAGCCATATGATTATCTCAACAGATGCAGAGAAGCATCTGACAAAATTCAACATCCATTTATGATAAAAAAAAAAAAAACCAGAACTCTCCAGAAAGCAGGAATAGAAGGAACATAGCTCAACATAATAAAAGCTATATATGACAAACCCACAGCAAATATTATCCTCAATGGTGAAAAACTGAAAGCATTTCCCCTAAAGTCAGGAACAAGACAAGGGTGGCCACTTTTACCACGATTCAGCATAGTTTTGGAAGTTTTGGCCACAGCAATCAGAGCAGAAAAAGAAATAAAAGGAATCCAAATTAGAAAAGAAGAAGTAAAACTCTCACTGTTTGCAGATGACATGATCCTCTACATAGAAAACCCTAAAGACTCCACCAGAAAATTACTAGAGCTAATCAATGAATATAGTAAAGTTGCAGGATATAAAATCAACACACAGAAATCCTTTGCATTCCTACACACTAATAATGAGAAAATAGAAAGAGAAATTAGGGAAACAATTCCATTCACCATTGTAATGAAAAGAATAAAATACTAGGAATATATTTACCTAAAGAAACTAAAGACATATATATAGAAAATTATAAAACACTGGTGAAAGAAATCAAAAAGGACACTAAGAGATGGGGAAATAAATTGTGTTCACGGATCGGAAGAATCAATATAGTGAAAATGAGTATACTACCCAAAGCAATCTATAGATGCAATACAATCCTTATCAAGCTACCAACTGTATTTTTCACAGAGTTAGAACAAATAATTTCACAATTTGCATGGAAATACAAAAATCCTCGAATAGCCAAAGCAATCTTGAGACAGAAACATGTAAGTGGAGGAATCAACCTGCCTGACTTCAGGCTCTGCTACAAAGTCACAGTCATCAAGATGGTATGGTACTGGCACAAAGACAGAAATATAGGTCAATGGAACAAAATAGAAAGCCCAGAGATAAATCCACACACCTATGGACACCTTATCTTTTACAAAGGAGGCAAGAATATACAATGGAGAAAAGACAATCTCTTTAACAAGTGGTGCTGGGAAAACTGGTCAAACACTTGTAAAAGAATGAAACTAGAACACTTTCTAACACCATACAAAAAAATAAACTCAAAATGGATTAAATATCTAAATGTAAGACTAAAAACTATAAAACTCGTAGAGGAGAACATAGGCAAAACACTCTCCAACATACATCACAGCAGGGTCCTCTATGGCTCACCTCCCAGAATATTGGAAATAAAAGCAAAAATAAACAAATGGGAACCAATTAAAATTAAAAGCTTCTGCACAACAAAGGAAACTCTAAGCAAGGTGAAAAGACAGCCTTCATAATGGAAGAAAATAATAGCAAATGAAGCAACTGACAAAGAATTAATCTCAAAAATATACAAGCAATTCCTGCAGCTCAATTCCAGAAAATTTAAATGACCCAATCAAAAAATGGGCCAGAGAACTATAAACAGACATTTCTCCAAAGAAGACATACAGATGGCTAACAAACACATGAAAAGATGCTAAACATCACTCATTATCAGAGAAATGCATATCAAAACCACAATGAGCTACCATTTCATGCCAGTCAGAATGGCTCCGATCCAAAAGTATACAAGCAATAAATGTTGGAGAGGGTGTGGAGAAAAGGGAATCCTCTTACACTGTTGGTGGGAATCCAAACTAGTATAGCCACTATGGAGAACAGTGTGAAGATTTCTTAAAAAACTGGAAATAGAACTGCCATATGACCCAGCAATCCCACTGCTGGGCATACACACCAAGGAAACCAGAATTGAAAGAGACACGTGTACCCCAATGTTCATCGCAGCACTGTTTATAATAGCCAGGAGATGGAAGCAACCTAGATGTCCATCAGCAGAGAAATGGATAAGAAACCTGTGGTACATATACACAATGGAGTATTACTCAGCCATTAAAAAGAATACATTTGAATCAGTTCTAATGAGGGGGATGAAACTGGAGCCAATTATACAGAGTGAAGTAAGCCAGAACAAAAAACACCAAATACAGTATACTAACGAACATATATGGAATTTAGAAAGATGGTAACGATAACCCTGTATGTGAGACAGCAAAAGAGATACAGCTGTAGAGAACAGTCTTTTGGACTCTGTGGGAGAGGATGAGCGTGGGATGATTTGGGAGAATAGCACTGAACCATGTTTATTATCATATGTGAAATGAATTGCCAGTCCAGGTTCTATGCATGATACAGGGTGCTTGGGGCTGGTACACTGGGATGACCCAGAGGGATGGGATGGGGAGGGAGGTGGAAGGGGGGTTCAGTACTGGGAACACATGTACACCCGTGGCAGATTCATGTCAATGTTTGGCAACACCAATACAATATTGTAAAGTAATTAGCCTCCAAAAAAATTAATCAATTAATTAATTTAAAAAAGAAAGAAAAAATGTGTCACCCCCAAGGGGAATATTTGCATGATTAATGGCACATGATATACTACACAAATAACAGCACCACATCACAAAGGTTTTTTCATGAACCTTCTGATGGCAGATAGTCCTATTTGTGATTCTTGAAAAGTAAAATAAAATGAGTACGGCTTACAAAAAAAGAAAAGAAAGCTGAGCACCAAAGAATTGCTGCTTCTGAACTGTGGTGTTGGAGAAGACTCTTGAGAGTCCCTTGGACTGCAAGGAGATCCAACCAGTCCATCCTAAAGGAAATCAGCCCTGAATATTCATTGGAAGGACTGATGCTGAAGCTGAAACTCCAGTACTTTGGCCACCTGATGTGAAGAACTGACTCACTGGAAAAGACCCTGATGCTGGGAAAGATTGAGGGCAGGAGGAGAAGGGGACAACAGGATGAAATGGCTGGATGGCATCACTGACTCAATGGACATGAATCTGAGTAAACTCCAGGAGTTGGTGATGGACAAGGAGGCCTGGCGTGCTGCAGTCCATGGACTCGCAAAGAGTCAGACACAACTGAGTGACTAAACTGAACTGAACTGATTACAAATTGATAATTCTTCTCTTTTGGGCTTTTGGAGAAGTCCTGGATGTCTGGATTTCCATCACTATTAAAACCTAGGTTACCATTTTTCTTACAATTGTAAAGTGAACTCCCTTTTAAATCCCTTTTCATCTCCTTCTTACCTCCAATTCTGTCACTGACACTAATTACTTTGGTCAATTGCAATCAGTAAAGGTTCTCCCTCTGCTGTGGGCTAGTGATATTTTCTAAAAGTTAGATTACCCCTCCCCACCCACCAGCCCACCAACACACAATATATTATCTATGCTCCTTGTTCTGATTCCATGTACACAAGCTACAGTCCAGTTTTCCACATCCTTAGTACTTAGGAAGGAGGGCGCCCTGAGATCATGGTGGGTGTACCAGTTACTGTATAACAGGTTTACTTGGCCTCCATCATATTAATAAGTCAGTAAGATCACATTTTGGCTTATCTATCTACATCAGGAGAACTGAGGCAACATGAGTCAGCAATAGAACAGCTGAATATGCTGAAAAAGATACCCTAGAATATTGGAGTAAAGATATTCCTCCCATTTCTAGAACTGGGAGGTCAAGGATTAGTCTGTGGCGGTAGTGAAATGCTGAAAAGCCCCATCTCACCAGCGCGCACTGCCGCAATAACCTACCACCAGCAAAATGGCGCCAGTACTAAGTATGTGTCAAACGCCATGTGGAATTCTATGATGTGTACAATATGCAGCTCTGCCGGGTTTTCAGTCAACCTTCATCGCTTTCCTTCACTGCCTGGTTTGTGTGGAAGGGGATTACAGAAGGGGACGTGTTATAATATAATTCAAACAGGAGAAAAGAGACAGAGATGCCTTTAGCAGAATAACAGCAGGGCTTAGAAGCACTATGAACAGCCAATATTTTTGGTACAAACTTGATTTTTATTATACATGCTTTTACCACAAGGCTAAACTGATGAGGGCAATTTTCCTTCCTACATGTACATGGATTAGAAGCATACCCAGGCAACCTTAACCAGAAAAAGACTGAAAAGAATTAGTACCTATATAAGACCCAAGACAGGGATGGGGAAAACTCCATCATGAGAATAGCCTCCCAAGCAGCAAGGAAATCACCAATTTAGGGAAAGGACTACTATCTGGATCTGACTGCACAGCCTTTCCTGTTTTCCACACATTTTGGGGGGTGCATGTGCTATCTGCTCAGTTGTGTCTGACTCTTTACAACCCCGTGGACTGTAGCCCGCCAGGTTCCTCAGTTCATGGAATCCTCCAGGTAAGAATACTGGAGTGGGTTGCCATTCCCTTCTCCAGGGGATCTTCTTGACCAAAGGACAGAACCTGCATCTCCTGAAAGTCTCCCGCACTGTAGCCAGGCTCTTAACTGCTGAATCACCAGGAAAGCCCTTACTCCTGGAGGAGACAGGGGTTAAAAAGTCTCTCCCCTTGCTTTCTCACTGGAGTCAACAAACAGTGAGAGCTTCTTGCCTCCCACAGAATGCGACTAAACTGTATTATCCCACCCTTCTGTTGTATGCCATGTAATAAAGGGTTTAAAACAGACCAAGAAACAAAAATATCCTACTCACAGGAAGTTAATGCTCTAAACCTACATGTGATGAGTTCTGTAATAGTATAGGTGTTTTTTAAGCTTATTTAAAACACACCGTCAGCTTAATAATTACTTTCCTGAGTGTGTGTGTTCAGTTGTCAGATGTATCTTTATTTCAGAAATATTCACTAGACAGAGGGTTAAATGGAATATTAACAACAGAAGTGCAAATATTGCCTATGTTGATGGTGCAAATTAAACCTATGTCTAATTTCTACTATTTGTAAAAATGTAAAAAAGTAACAAACTCAATACACACAGGATAAAAATGCAATCAGATAAATCTTCTCTTGACCAAGGTAGTTCTTTTAAAATAATTTTTCTGTGGGGGTAAAAAAAAAGACCGAGAAAGAAAAATACCACATACTGAGCTGGGGCAGAATTCTGGGGTGTGATATTATTAGCACCACCTTCTGGGGAATAATTGGTATTCATGATAAAATGCTGGAGCAATTTTATGATAGATGATAATGAGATTCAAACTCCTCTTGAGAAATTTGAGTAACATCACTCAGCTAATAGTCATCTTGCAAAAAGCCTAATGATCTCTAAGTAGACATGCTTTTTTTTTAAGAAATCTAATTTAACAATGATTACTTAACCACTTATTTCCCCAGAAGATGTCTCTACCAAGAGTAAATCTTTGGATTGGCTTTCTTAGGAGTCTTCTCCCTACGGCAAGTTTGAAATAAAACTGACACATGCTTACAATCTTAGAAGTTGTCACACAAGAATTAAATCACAAGTGACAGTGATGAATTAGGTGTGCCTCTGCTCTCCCCTGGGAGAGTTGGGACTTCCCTAGTGGCTCAGTGGGTAAAGAATCCGCCTGAAATGCAGGAAACACAGGAGACCTGGGTTCAATCCCTAGGTCGGGAAGATTCTCTGGAGTAGGAAATGGCAATCCACTCCAGTATTCTTGTATGGAGAATGCCAGGGACAGAGGAGCCTGGCTGGCTACAGTCCGTCATAAAGAAGGCCCAGGACAAAACAAAACAAAAAACAACAAAGGAAAAAAAAAAACAGAAGGAGAGAGATGGGGCTGGGGTGGGAGTTGGGGGAAGAGGGAGGGAAGAAGAAAGAAAGAAAATAAAAGTTTTCATTCAGTGAAAGCTGGAAGCCAGGGGACAGATTCTTCTTTAACTGAGGAAGAAAGAAGCTTAGCTTGAGATGAAGAAAAATAGTTAAAAAACTCAAGACACATAGACTTCTTCATGCAAAAAGCTCAGCTTTGACAATTCAAAGAGAAGACTGCATTTGGGCACGAGCATGCTCAGGGGCTCAGTCATGTCTGATTCTTTGGGACCCTATGGACTGTAGCCTGCCAGCCTCCTCTGTTGTTGGGATTTCTCAGACAAGAACACTGGAGGTGGGAAGCCATTCCCTTCTCCAGTGGATTTTCCTGACCCAGGGATCCAACCCATGTCCTGCATCTCCTACGTTGGGAGGCAGATTCTTTACTACTGAGCCACCTGGGAAGCCCCATACAAATGGGAGGGAGAGTAATTTACACAAAGTATTCAAACAGGTAGAAAAAATTATGAAACTTTTTTTAAGGCATTGTTCAAGTTTCTCTGACTCTATGCTGAATGTCTACACCTTTTTTCTTGATTTGTCCTACCCATTGGCGGCAAGGTCTTTTTTGTTGAGTTCCCAGAAAATTGCTTTCAGAAAGTCATACTCTGCAGCAAAGGGATGATACAGGAGATAATCAGCAGGACTGACCCATTGACCATAAACTAGCCTCATCCCACAGTGCCAGTGTCAGAGGGAGAAGCCTGCTGCAGTTTTATTTTAGCTTATCAGATCTATTGACTATGGTGTGCCTTCTGGAAAGAAAGGAAGGGTAGGGACATTTTAGTAATAAAATAGCTTTAGGTCTGCCTGAGGCAGCAGAAAAGGTGGAATATCTTTTTCCCATGCTGTGGTGACATGTCAGTTTTTCTATTTGCCAAGTAACAACTGTAGATTCAAGCAGGAATCTTCTGAAAATAGTGCTATGGCAAAGGGATAGAATTTCAGGTTGATGGCAAGCTTTTCATGGCCTCTCTTATCAGAATCCTCCTCCCTGACCCAACCAGGGAACAGATGATGCCTGAGTTTAAAAAAAAAAAAAAAAAAAATACACAATCTCCAACTTCCTCAACTACTTCTATGATTCACTCAATAAATGTTCACTGAGAGCATGTCACATTTTAGAAATTGCCCTAGATCTTGTAAACCATTTTAAAAATGAATAATAAATGAGGTGGAATCCCTGTATTCAAGAAAATTAGTCTTTTTTTCCCAAATATATATATAACATACAAAGATAAACAATTACATAAAAATTTTGAAGTTAGAAATTCCATGAGGGAGTCCAGAAATAGTTCCATGAGTATATGTAAATTTAATTATGTAAAAGATCATACTTCAAAATCCCAACAGAAGAAAGGACTACCTATTGACTGTTATCTAGAAAAATTTAAAGAAAGACCTTATCTGAACATAAAAACACATCAGATGAATCTAAGAATCATAAAGCAAAACTATACATGTATTAGCAAAATATCTATTAGAACATTCTTATAATCTTTGCTTATAAAAAAGGCCTTTCCAGGACTCCCCAGCTGGCCCAGTGGTTAAGACTCAACACTTACACTGCAGGGGATGGGGTTTTGATCCCTGGTTATGGAATTAAGATCCCACATGCTGCAAGGCATAGCCAAAAGATTAAAAAAAAAAAAAAGCTAATCTTAAAAAACAGAAAAGGTCTTTCCAAGCATAAAGTGAAAAGATGCCAAAATTTAATATTCTAATAATAAGATCTTCTGAATAAAACTTTCACCATGAACAAAGTTAAAAACAAGCAATAGAAGGGAAAAAACACTTGCAGAATATAAAAAATGATCATCATTGAGAATAAAAAGTATAAAAAGTTCTAATTAAGTGTAAGAAGGAGGAAAGTAACCCAATATAAAAATGGGCAAAAGAGATGAACTGACAAACTATAAAAGAAATACCGAAAACCAACACATTCATTCTTCCACTCAATCAACCAGTATTTATTGAGTCTTCCTCTATGATAGCCACTGCCCTAGCAAGTAGACATATGGCATGAACAAAAAATACAAAAAGGAAAGGAAGAGAATTAAATATAATTTATATGATTGGCAAAAATTTCCAGAGATGTGTAATATCAAGTGCTGGTGAGGATACGGAAAAATGGGCAAGTTGTGAAGTTTGGGGAGTATAAACTTCACAGAACTTTTGAAGTACTAAAAGTATTCGATTGTGTACTAATGCCTATATATGGAATCTTTTTGCCTTTTCATACTGCAAAAGCCTGGCATGCTGCAGTCCATGGGGCCACAAAGAGTCAGACACGACTGAGTCACTGAACTGAACTGATACATGGAATCTAGAAAAATGGTACTGATCAACCTACTTGCAGGGCAGGAATAGACATGCGGACATAGAGAATGGGCTTGTGGACACAATGGGGAAAGTAGAGGGTGGGACAAACTGAGAGAAGCATTGACACATATATGTTACCGTGTGTAGAACAGCCAGCTAGTGCAAAGCAGCCCTACAGCACAGGGAGCTCAGCTTAGTGCTCTGTGATGACCTAGGTGAGCGGGATGGGGATGGGTGGGAGGGAGGCTCGAGAGAGAGGGGACACATGTGCTTATAACCGATTCACGCTGTACAGCAGACATCAACATAATGTAAAGCTGCTGCCACTGCTGCTAAGTCACTTCAGTCGTGTCCGACTCTGCAACCCCATAGGTAGCAGCCCACCGGGCTCCCCCATCCCTGGGATTCTCCAGGGAAGAACACTGGAGTAGGTTGCCATTTCCTTCTCCAATGCATGAAAGTGAAAAGTGAAAGGGAAGTCACTCAGTCATGTCCGACTTAGCGACCCCATGGACTGCAGCCTACCAGGCTCCTCCATCCATGGGATTTTCCAGGCAAGAGTACTGGAGCGGGTTGCCATTACCTTCTCCAGTTGTAAAGCTATTATCCTTCAATTAAAAAAATTTTTTTAAGTATTTGAAGTATTCTGTAAGTAACATCTTATGGAAAATCCCAAATGAATTATTTGGCCAGTTGAACACAAATTAGCAGGATCAAGTAAAGTTGTTCATATAGTTTTATAAGCAACTTCANACCTTCTCCAGTTGTAAAGCTATTATCCTTCAATTAAAAAAATTTTTTTAAGTATTTGAAGTATTCTGTAAGTAACATCTTATGGAAAATCCCAAATGAATTATTTGGCCAGTTGAACACAAATTAGCAGGATCAAGTAAAGTTGTTCATATAGTTTTATAAGCAACTTCATTTCATAGAATCTATCTATCCTACAGAAATATTCATACCTGGCCGAAAAGCTGCAAGGATGGTGATATCTGACAGCTAGTATCTGTGGTGGGGAGAGAAAGCGGTAGCATGGGGTCCATGGAGGCCTCTCTCCACGCACTGCTGACGAGTAGACTGAAGAGAAATTCAGAGTATGTAACAGGCTTCGGAGTCAAATTACATGGGGTCAAATTCTGATTCTGCTGCCTTCCAAATGTACAAATCCAGATTCTCCTTCTATGAAACAATTATTGTGTACAATTCATAAAATTGTCAGAATTCTGATAATTCAGTTAGGAAACCCATCAAAAATCATGCCAAGCAGGCACATAGAATTCATTTAGTAAGTATTAGTTATTAATTAATTTTGAAATACTTGAATCAATTCTAATGAGACTACATTCACATGTTATTTGTGTAGTTGAGAAAACAATCAAAAACACTCTCTAACGAAAGGCACAAATGGAGGGCTCTGAGAATTCAGAAGAGTGAGAAACCTATCAATTATAAATTTTGCCACATCCTAGACCAGTTTCTCGCTAGAATGTAACAAATGCAGAAGAATAACAAATTTTGTTCGGCAAAATCACAAACCAAAATTTGTCTTACACCTCCTTGCATGAAAATGTATAAAAGAAAAACATAACTAATCCAACGGTCTCCTAACTGGAGAGCCTAAGAAAGTAAAATTAAATATTTACTGCTTCTCTAAAGATTTGTGCTTTTTTTTTATTTTGTCAAGTTAGACACACTTATAAAACATTCTCCTAAAAGAGTCTCTTAGTAACTAAAGAAAGTTTTAAACTTCTGCAGAAATATTCTCCTTTATGGGAATTACATTTTTTCCTAAATGATTTATTGTTCAGTTGCTCATTCATGTCCATCTCTTTGCATACCAATGGGCTGCAGCATAACAGGCTTCCATGACTTTCATCATCTCCTGGAACTTCCTCAAACTAATATCCATCGAGTCCGTGATGCCATCCAACCATCTCATCCTGAGTCATCCACTTGTCCTCCTGCCTTCAATCTTTCCCAGAATCAGGGTCTTTCCAGTGAGTTATATCTTCCCATTAGGTGGCCAAAGTATTGGAGTTTCAGCTTCAGCATCAGTCCTTCTAATGAATATTCAGGACTGATTTCCTTCAGAATGGATTGGTTGGATCTCCTTGCAGTCCAAGGGACTCTCAAGAGTCTTCTCCAACACCACAGTTCAAAGGCATCAATTCTTCAGCACTCANGGAGAAGGGAAAGGCTACCCACACCAGTATTCTGGCCTGGAGAATTCCATGGACTGTATAGTCCATGGGTTTGCAAAGAGTCATACACAACTGAGCGATTTTCACGTTCACGTTCATTGGAGGTAGGCTTGCCTCCAATCAATTACATAAAATATGGAACACCCAGTTACATGTTGATGGGACATATTTATACTAAAAATTACTTATTTATCTGAAATACAAACCTAACTTGGCATCCAGAGTTTTAGTTGATTTATATTTTTATTTATTGGTTACATCAAACAATTCTGGTTGCTCTCCAAGAGTCTGAAGCTTCCCCTAGCACTTCATTCNTCACGTTCACGTTCATTGGAGGTAGGCTTGCCTCCAATCAATTACATAAAATATGGAACACCCAGTTACATGTTGATGGGACATATTTATACTAAAAATTACTTATTTATCTGAAATACAAACCTAACTTGGCATCCAGAGTTTTAGTTGATTTATATTTTTATTTATTGGTTACATCAAACAATTCTGGTTGCTCCCCAAGAGTCTGAAGCTTCCCCTAGCACTTCATTCTGCCTACACCTCTCCTCAACTTCCTCAGTGAGTTTTAATTATTGTCTGCTGCTGCTGCTGCTGCTGCTGCTAAGTCGCTTCAGTCATGTCCAACTCTGTGCAACCCCATAGATGGCAGCCCACCAGGCTCCCCCGTCCCTGGGATTCTCCAGGCAAGAACACTGGAGTGGGTTGCCATTTCCTTCACCAATGCATGCAAGTGAAAAGTGAAAGTGAAGTCTCTCAGTCGTGCCCGACTCTTAGCAACCCCATGGACTGGAGCCTACCAGGCTCCTCCATCCGTGGGATTTTTCCAGGCAAGTACTGGAGTGGGGTGCCATTGCCTTCTCCAATTATTGTCTATTAACACACAATTGACAGGTTTAAAACCATATATTCTGCTCTGATTTCTTTAAATGATATCTGCAATGGGTTCTATGTTTATCTGAATAGAACAGAATACATATTCTATGTGTATCTGTCTAAACAGGACATCAAAAAGCGTTTTTGTATGTCATTTAATTGTTTGTGTGCATGTCTTATTGATTGAACGGCTTTGTTCATCAGTCATTTATTCAATGCCTAATATATTTTAGACATGGGGCTCAGTACCTGTGGTATTAAGAATCGTAAGACATGATTCCATTTCCTTCAGCGTAAAAGCCAATATCCTAAAAATGATCTATGTGGCCTACATATCTGGCCTAGCAGTAGTCATAAAAATGTATCTCTCAGCTCTAAGGATATAACTCTGCTGTGCGCTTAGTTGCTCAGTCATATCCCCATGGACTGTAGGCCACCAGGCTCCTCTGTCCAGAGGATTCTCCAGGCAAGAATATTGGAGTGGGTTGCTATGCAGGGGATCTTCCCAACCCAGGGACTGAACCCAGGCCTCCTGCATGGCAGGCGGATTCTTTACCAGCTGAGCTACCAGACAAGCCTATCTTCCCCTAAATATGGCCCATTTCCTCATTTCTTCCAGATCTTTTTCTTAAATGTGTGCATGTGTGTGACTTTATGTGACCACTTTCCTAAATTTATATTCCTAGCTATACTTATTATCCTCCTTTATTACTTACTTTTCCTCTTAGACATTTTCCATTAACAAATTCTATGGGTCACTTGTTTACAGTACTGTCTTTTTATCCTGTGGGAATACAGAGTCCAAGAGGGCAGGCGTTTTGTTTTATTCACAACTGAAGAATAATACCTGGAATGGTTCACTTAGAGCAGGGCCTGCAATAGAGTAAATGACCAAGAATTTTGGAATAAGTGAACCTATGTCCTCAAAGAGTGAAAGGTCTTATGGGGAGATATAAGTCAGTGAGATAGCTTAGTCTACCATCTTGGGGATAGGAGGGCAAAAATATAAGTTAGTGGTGAAATTTGTGCTGAATCCCAATAATTCCGCTGGCTCAGGCATCCCTGTGTAGGCCGAGCAGGGTACAAACAGATCACCAGGGAGCTAAAGCAGAGGCAGGGCACCATGAAGAGTTGAAGAGAATGAAACGAGGCAGGGGGCAGAGACAAAGGGGGAGAGTCCTTTTAAAAAGAAGTTGAGAACGTTTCTAAGAACACATTGCCGAGTGAGTAAATTCTTAAATTTAGGCTGGTTAGTCTAAGCTTCATGGCTTCTGAAATATTAACAGATAGTTGTAATAATGATACAGATTGAAACTTCTCTGGTTTGTGCCATATTTTCAGTTTATTGCTTTCTGTATGTTATTTCTTTTTATTTCTCCCCAAATCATCTGGTAATTTACAGGTAAGAAAACTGAGACTTTGAGAATCTCACTAGGAAAATTTTCAAATACTGTAAATGTTAATAGGTGACCGAAGTGGGACTCAGATCCCAAGAACTTTCAGAGTATTTTCCTTTACACTAAGCCTTTTTTCTAGATTCCAAAGCACCTTACATGTTCCTTTTTCATAGAACTGAGCACAGAGTGTAACTTCTTCTTGCTTGTCCTCTATTATCCAATGATGAAGACACAGACATCTGTATTTGTATATCTGATTATATATAATGGCCCTTAGGAAGGCCTCAGACCATGGTAATATCTAATGGCTAAGAATTTTTTTACCTCCAGAAACCAATGTTCACCCCCCTTTGGGGGTGATATAGTCCTTGTTTGAGAATGCATGGTCTAGTGGAATATAGGCTTTTTGTAGTTGACTTTCCATGAAGTGAAGTGAAAGTCACTCAGTCGTGTCTGACTCTGTATAGTCTATGGAATTCTCCAGGCCAGAATACTGGAGTGGGTCAGTCAGTGAGTTCAGTTGCTCAGTCATGTCCGACTCTTTGCAACTCCATGAATGGCAGCACGCCAGACCTCCCTGTCCATCACCAACTCCCTGAGTTCACTCAAACTCACGTCCATAGTCGGTGATGCCATCCAGCCATCTCATCCTCTGTCGTCCCCTTCTCCTCCTACCCTCAATCCTTCCCAGCACCAGAGTCTTTTCCAATGAGTCAGCTCTTCACATGAGGTGGCCAAAGTACTGGAGCTTCAGCTTTAGCATCATTCCTTCCAAAGAAATCCCAGGGCTGATCTCCTTCAGAATGGACTGGCTGGATCTCTTTGCAGTCCAAGGGACTCTCAAGAGTCATCTCCAACACCACAATTCAAAAGCATCAGTTCTTCGATGCTCAGCTTTCTTCACAGTCCAACTCTCACATCCATACATGACCACTGGAAAATCCATAGCCTTGACTAGATGGACCTTAGTTGGCAAAGTAATGTCTCTGCTTTTGCATATGCTATCTAGGTTGGTCATAACTTTCCTTCCAAGGAGTAAGCGTCTTTTAGCTGTTCCCTTCTCAGGGGATCTTCCCAACCCAGGGATGGAATCCAGTTCTCCCACATTGCAGGCAGATTCTTTATCAGCTGAGCCACCAGGGAAGCCCTAAAGACATCTTATGAATAAAAAGTTGTCTAACAACCAATTGTTGGTAAAGCGGGCTATTCTGAAGTCAGGAGACAGCTCTTAGCCTTGCCCTGCCTCTAACAAGCTGTGCAATCTTGCATAACTTAAATGTTCTGGTCTTTTGTTACCTTAATTCTGAAACAAGGGACTATGCTGAATTAACTCCAAAATCTTTTCCAGTTGAGAAACTTCATGATCTTACATAATGAAACCTGATTGTTGGCTACTTTTCACTTGCTTTTTAAACTATATAGTTCATGGAGTTAAGATATTTATTAGTGGCTTCATTTGCTGGTTATAAATATGTGGTACTTTTCCTTTTCTTGTGATCTGCATTCATACTTCAGGACTTCAGGATTTTTTTGGTGAATATTGTAAACTCTTATCTCATTAAGGGCCTCTGTGACTTCACTGATGCAGGCCAGAATGACTTGGCAACATCAGAGAGATGGATTTCCTTCACAGTTCTGGGTCAGAGGTACAGATGTTCATGGGATCTTAGCTGTATCACTACAGCTAATGAACTTGTGCTGTGTTCCACGGCATTAAGTTAGATCTGACCTTCGAATCACATTTAAGAGAGAGCAATCATAGGTCACAAATCACAAAGGTTTAAATAATGGTCTCTTCTATCACAAGAAACTGATTTAAGCAGATTTGATTTTATAAATAATGCTCAGAATTTAGGGAACTTTAGAATAGTACTGTCTGTTATAGAACTCAATTAAAATATTGAACGTTTGGATTATTTCAGAGAATTTTAATGTACATCAATACAAATTAACTTTATTTGTATATGTTGAGAGAACTGAATCATCAGAGAATGAATCATTTTGGAAGTGCCTGCGGATTTCTTTATTCAAGAGAACTCAGACATTCTGCATAATGAAGAATTATTTTTATATTATGAGTAATTCTCTTTACTGAACTTGTTTCACAAATTGGCTCTCTTAGGCATTTGTTTTTGGAGAGTGGGGTTTATTCTCATATTTTCCCAGGTCTTTTCTAACTCTTCTGTTCTGTTTTTCATTTTCTGTTTTGTCAGGGAGGGCCAGGAGCTTTTTACAACATTCTTTGGATTGAGTATATATATTTTAGGTTATTCAGAGTAACAGATCCACAAAACAAACAAACTTTTACTTTAAAAATACTGACTATTAAATATTTTCATAGAAAATGTTGATGTTTTCAGGGTAACAGACTCTGTCTTTTTACTTTGTCTTATCAAAGTTTCCCATCTCTCAAGGGTGAGAAAAGGAAGAAAAATAAGTGTGCAAACAGCATCAGATAATCCATTCTGCCACACACGTATGGAGTGACATTCCCACTGTCTGTAGTAACTGGGATTTTCCTTTTAAATTTCAGTAGATTATTAATATGTTCTACTCATCACAAAAAAACTGACAGATTACAATATCTTCCACAGTATATGACTTCACTCTCATTTTGCAGGATTAAATTTCAGAAGAAGAGATATTTTAAAATGAAATACAGAAATCTTCTTAGAAGATTACTTATAAATATAAAGAGATTAGACAAGAGGTATGAATTCATCCATTAGACACCATCCACTTGTTTGTTTCAATCTGATAAACTAGTTCCTATCAAAACTTAACCACTGCCTACTTTTGGAACTCTGTCAACTACTAGGTTTATTTCAAATCCATAAAGTAGGATACTGAAAAGCAACTTTGCAGCCTATAAAAATTAATGTAAAACATAGACTGTTTATACAAATCTAATAAAACAGCTTGACAGAAAAAGAAAGGCCCAAGATTGTGTGGTTGTTTGGGAAGTAGCAGGACTAAGAGGGGCTTTATTTAATTTTATGTGGTGCAAGGTAAACCTGAGCAAATTCATAAAAGGAGTAATAAAGTAGAGGGAAGGTATTTAGGGATTCAAGTGAGAAAACAACTAATCACTGGATCAAGTTCCTTTACTAATTGAGGTACAGATAAAAGGGCCATGGAGGAATATTAGTTTTAGAAGGAATTCTGAAATGGGGAGGATATTGAGTGGTGAAGAAAGGGATTTGAGGATAGAAAGGCAGTCTGGTTCCAGCACAGTTCTTCCCAGGAATGGGCTGAGGGCTGAGTTTAAAGGCTCATATTTCTCATGATGCCCTGAATGCAGAAGTAGGATCTATTGGAAGAAGCCACAGGACACATATTTCACTGTACTCCAAGGAAGCTCTTTCTAGCAATGTGATCTGTCCATAACTATAAAGAGTGACCCTTGGAAGTACTGGGTTCCAGTCTTTGCTCTGTGTGCCAGAGAAACCTATTTGGCAGATTGCTATAGAGAAGATACAAACAAGAAATTGAGGAGTATTCTGAAGGAATAATGGACAGCTCTTTCAGAGGAATTTAGTCATCATCCTGTTCAACTCCTTTGTTTCTTTTCTTCTACTCTAAAAGTCCATTGTTAATCTTGTAAAAATCTACTTCTCTGATCAATTCAGTAACAGGAAATTTTTTGTCTCCTTAAATGAAGAAGTAGAAAGGAAAGGGATAGTAGATCTAGGTAGCTTTTATTATGACCATATTTATCAGACATCACCAAGTATCCGTCTTAGCAAATTTCCTTTATATCCAGTCACTATCACAGTTATTTAAAGGAAGGTATTTCCTGCAATAAGAATTGACTCTGATAATTTGTCCATTTATTCAGCTTTAAGACTGTATACTCTTTAAGTTTGAACACTTACTTATGGATTTCCTTCTATAGGTTAATAGAGTCTTGTTCATAAAAAGAAAATTGCTTGAAATACACTTTCAAACTAATTTGGAGAATCTGCCAAACCAATCTGTTCATTTCGATCACTGCTGTTTCTTTGGTGTTATATTATTTTTAAGTGAAAGTAAAACAAATAGTCAGCCTTTTATTCTGAATAATTCAAATTAATTTTTGAGTTTCTCATTAGGATTCTTCATTAAGTTCACACCAACCTCATGGACCAAAATTTTAAACATCTGGTCTTTTACTAGTATGCTTTCTCACCTACTGAATATGACCATCACAATTGATCATTAGATCATTATCTTTGACAGTGAAGAAATGTACATTTACCACTGCTGAGAATGCTCTTTCCAGCATCTCTTCATGCTGTACTTTCAAGACCAACTCTTTGCAGTCTACAAGGAAATGTGGCTCCAGAAATCTTGGTGCTTACCTTGCAGGTTTGAGAGCTTACAGGTGCAGGATCAGGGAGACCAATGCACAAGTAACTCAAATTGATGATTTAATAAATGTGTGATAATTTTGCCCAGTGTAGACTTTTTTTTGACTTTAGAATGAATTATTTTCAAAATTCTTTCATTTATTTTTCTGTAAAGAACAGGCAGCATTGCAGAGCCTAATATTTCTGGATGTAGGCAACCAGGTCATCTGAATTAGCCAACCATGAGAGCACTCCAATATGCTGCTTATAATAGTCTTTATACTTTTGTCCTAATTTACAGATTATCACTCTATGATTAACTTAAAATACATCCCACATAAAATCTTAACTAATTATCTCTTTGAGATAAGGTTATTTTGAGGTGATTAAATGTTCTGAACTTGGATTTTGGTCAGGTCTGCACCATTTTGTAGAATTTTATTAAAAATCATTGAATTGTACCATTTAATTACATTGAATCATTGAATTCATCACTTAAATGGTTTCATGGTATGTAAAGTATATATCCACAAAGGTTTTTTTTTAAAAAAAAGAAATTTGGAATTACTTCCTATTCCTACTTAGGGTTGACATGGATGAGATCTTTCCCAGCAGATATTATGCTGGGCTAATATCCATGCCTGTTTATGTTTGAAATATAGGTGGATGATCAGTAAGTGGCTCTTAGGACTGAGTTTCCTTTTGTATATGCTATCTCATTCAATTTGAAGAATTATACTAAACAGCTCCCAGAGTACAAGTATAAGTTCATGAGTTAATATGAAGCAACTCAGAATAGCGTAAAAGTTTTCG
The DNA here is from genome assembly GCA_006410615.1 of Neotragus moschatus. Taxonomy (NCBI): domain Eukaryota; kingdom Metazoa; phylum Chordata; class Mammalia; order Artiodactyla; family Bovidae; genus Neotragus; species Neotragus moschatus. Next base: position 1,941,466 of record SJYA01001197.1, read on the forward strand.
AATCAACTCTAAATAGTTATGAACAATCATTTTATATTTAAACTGATAACGCCACAAAAGGAAACGAAAAAAACAAATCATGGTTTTAAAAGAATGACTAAATATCATGCTATAATTAAGAGGCATAATCATCTATATAAGGGTGAGCCCAGTTTAAGGGGACAGACTACATCGAGTTGGTAGATCCAGCTGGAGCACATCTGGACAGTACGTGATCATCAGTGGAGTCCACAGCAGGCAACAGACAGTTAGTGTCAGATATGTTCCAAATTTGGGCTCAAAGCAGTATGTTGGATATTTTGGAGCGGAATCAGAAGACAAATAAGATCGTCTACAGAGACAGAGATGTGGGTTCACGAATGAAAAATAGGAAGCCATTCTAAGTAGATTAAACTTCACTTACCGGCTGGCTACAAAGAACAATGGCAGCATTCAACCTCTAATACTGAGGCAGAAGATAAAGAGAGCTTAGCCACAAGCTGGATTGAAGTGGAATTCCTTGAGAAATTTACCCAGGCTTCCCTAAATTCTCTGGTTTGTTCCAGAACCTTGACTGGGCNTAGCAAATTTCCTTTATATCCAGTCACTATCACAGTTATTTAAAGGAAGGTATTTCCTGCAATAAGAATTGACTCTGATAATTTGTCCATTTATTCAGCTTTAAGACTGTATACTCTTTAAGTTTGAACACTTACTTATGGATTTCCTTCTATAGGTTAATAGAGTCTTGTTCATAAAAAGAAAATTGCTTGAAATACACTTTCAAACTAATTTGGAGAATCTGCCAAACCAATCTGTTCATTTCGATCACTGCTGTTTCTTTGGTGTTATATTATTTTTAAGTGAAAGTAAAACAAATAGTCAGCCTTTTATTCTGAATAATTCAAATTAATTTTTGAGTTTCTCATTAGGATTCTTCATTAAGTTCACACCAACCTCATGGACCAAAATTTTAAACATCTGGTCTTTTACTAGTATGCTTTCTCACCTACTGAATATGACCATCACAATTGATCATTAGATCATTATCTTTGACAGTGAAGAAATGTACATTTACCACTGCTGAGAATGCTCTTTCCAGCATCTCTTCATGCTGTACTTTCAAGACCAACTCTTTGCAGTCTACAAGGAAATGTGGCTCCAGAAATCTTGGTGCTTACCTTGCAGGTTTGAGAGCTTACAGGTGCAGGATCAGGGAGACCAATGCACAAGTAACTCAAATTGATGATTTAATAAATGTGTGATAATTTTGCCCAGTGTAGACTTTTTTTTGACTTTAGAATGAATTATTTTCAAAATTCTTTCATTTATTTTTCTGTAAAGAACAGGCAGCATTGCAGAGCCTAATATTTCTGGATGTAGGCAACCAGGTCATCTGAATTAGCCAACCATGAGAGCACTCCAATATGCTGCTTATAATAGTCTTTATACTTTTGTCCTAATTTACAGATTATCACTCTATGATTAACTTAAAATACATCCCACATAAAATCTTAACTAATTATCTCTTTGAGATAAGGTTATTTTGAGGTGATTAAATGTTCTGAACTTGGATTTTGGTCAGGTCTGCACCATTTTGTAGAATTTTATTAAAAATCATTGAATTGTACCATTTAATTACATTGAATCATTGAATTCATCACTTAAATGGTTTCATGGTATGTAAAGTATATATCCACAAAGGTTTTTTTTTAAAAAAAAGAAATTTGGAATTACTTCCTATTCCTACTTAGGGTTGACATGGATGAGATCTTTCCCAGCAGATATTATGCTGGGCTAATATCCATGCCTGTTTATGTTTGAAATATAGGTGGATGATCAGTAAGTGGCTCTTAGGACTGAGTTTCCTTTTGTATATGCTATCTCATTCAATTTGAAGAATTATACTAAACAGCTCCCAGAGTACAAGTATAAGTTCATGAGTTAATATGAAGCAACTCAGAATAGCGTAAAAGTTTTCGAATCAACTCTAAATAGTTATGAACAATCATTTTATATTTAAACTGATAACGCCACAAAAGGAAACGAAAAAAACAAATCATGGTTTTAAAAGAATGACTAAATATCATGCTATAATTAAGAGGCATAATCATCTATATAAGGGTGAGCCCAGTTTAAGGGGACAGACTACATTGAGTTGGTAGATCCAGCTGGAGCACATCTGGACAGTACGTGATCATCAGTGGAGTCCACAGCAGGCAACAGACAGTTAGTGTCAGATATGTTCCAAATTTGGGCTCAAAGCAGTATGTTGGATATTTTGGAGCGGAATCAGAAGACAAATAAGATCGTCTACAGAGACAGAGATGTGGGTTCACGAATGAAAAATAGGAAGCCATTCTAAGTAGATTAAACTTCACTTACCGGCTGGCTACAAAGAACAATGGCAGCATTCAACCTCTAATACTGAGGCAGAAGATAAAGAGAGCTTAGCCACAAGCTGGATTGAAGTGGAATTCCTTGAGAAATTTACCCAGGCTTCCCTAAATTCTCTGGTTTGTTCCAGAACCTTGACTGGGCGTCCAGATAAGGCCTTACCTACAGGAAATAGAGAGCTATAATGCTGGGAACCCAGGGCATCACTACAATGTTTGTCATATGGGATGTGCAGCCACCCATTCGTGCACTAGCCAAGTATTCAAGCTGACTGGGACCTGTTGGCTTCCCTGCCCCACTCCTTTGGCAGAAATTGCAGCTTGACTCTTCTCTCCCCTTCCTCCTTTCCCCATCCATTCTTATACATGCTTTGTGGAGTCTGAAGTGAAGACATTCTAAAATTGAGTTGTCTATAATATGATGAAAGCTAGGGAACACTTGTCTATAATATCCAGCTAAACATGCTCACAATTTTCAGAATTAAAAGCAAACTTTCTATGACTCAGTGTTCACATTTATATCTAAAATCCAAATTTTATTTACTTATTTTTAACTTTTTATTTTATATTAGACTCTAGTTGATAAACAACATTGTGTTGGTTTCAAGTGTATAGCAAAGTGATTCAATTATACATACTGTCTATTCTTTTTCAAATTCTTTTCCCATTTAGGTAGTTTTATAACATTGACCAGAGTTTCCTGTGCTATATAGTAGGTCCTAATTGGTTATCCATTTTAAATATTGCAGCATGTAAAAATTTAAAATTTAGAAAGCCATAATAGCACAGAACAAATAATTGATCAATTTGTAGACTAAATTAAAGGGGAAAAGCTTGTAAATCCCTCAGTCTCTCCTTTTACAAATGTAGATGGGATAATAATAATGAATTTCAATCATACACTACTTTCAAGCAGCCCTGATCATACACACAAATGCACAAACCTCCTGCTTTCAAATAGTTACAATTTTAACAAGATGGATTCAACAGTTCACCATCTTACCAAAATAAGACAAATACACAGAGATATAAAAATCAGTAGACTTAAAATGCTACATATTTGTAGGTTGTGACTTCCTAAACTAGAAAAAAAAAAAAAAAGATGAGTGTCCAAAAACAATTCTGCAAGTCAATACGATAAATCAGGCCCAGAAGTCACAAACACAATAAATCAATTGAAACTGCCAAACCACTCTTCTCAACCTACTGGGTTTAATTAAAACAACCACTCAGTTCATGAGAGGCCTTCTTATAGAGCAGATACTATCATTCAGTCTCAACCATCCACCCAAGCCTGCTGTGGGAGAAACAGCATGTTAAATTTTAATCAAGGGGCCTGTTAAGAGCAGCAGGGTTTAGTCCACATCTACAGCAAGGCACCGTCATGTGTTCTACGTCCTCTTCTCATCCTCCCAAAGCACTCATTGAGAATGCCTTCAATCAGCCCTCAACATCATTAAAAGAGTAAGTGCCAGATAAATGCAGGAGAAATGTTGCCTTGCTGGCCCTTGCTTTTGTGTTGAAAATACAGCACAGCCATCAAAATGACTAGCATATTTAATCAAACGTGTAAAACAAGAGGTGCCATGGGTGCTCTATGGTTTTAGTTTCTTTAGTGAATCTACTAAGACTTCTCAACCCTAGCTCAGAGTCTATAAAGATCTGTTACCAAACAACCTATAAATGCCACATGGTAGAATGATAAAAAGAATGAAGCAAAACAAACAAACAAACAAACAAAAAAAAACTCACTCACAAGTGATGATGAATTCACAAGGCTGGCAAAGGGCACAGGTTTGGCCTTTGCCACAGCTTCCAGGCATTTTGTAGGACTGGTGGTTAGGAATCTCACTGGCCCTTAAATAGAAAAGATCCCTTGGGTTTAGTGCAGAAAAGACATAGAGATACCCACCCATGAGGTTGTTTTAACTTGAAGGATCACATTATTCATCATGAACAGTCTCTAAACTCAGTCAGCAGAAGCCTTTCTGGCACTTTTCTTGTGTATACTTGGCTACATTTTATGAAGACAGAACAGACTATGTTTGGCATTTTTGCCTTGAGTTATTGACATGTTTTAAATTATGCTGTTTTATGTCCATTCTTAACAGAACAGAAATCTGCTACAAACGATCTTTATTAACAGACCGCCTCAGGTGCTGAGACTCTCGATTTAACAACGTCTCCAAACAGACAGACAGGGAGCTTGTTAATAGGCTTTTCCAACCCTTTGGCTTCTGTGAGACGTAAGTGGATTATGGAGGTTTGTTTGTCAGGCTATCCTTTTTACATCACTGTCTGAATAATTGCCACAAAGGCCTATTGCTTTGGCCTAATTAACAAAATGTACAAAATCCCGAACATAGAACTTTTATTGATTAACCATCTCCATGGGAAGCATATGAACCCCCATGACTCCTGGCCCCAGAGAGATGCTCTTGGTGATGTTACATACTAAACTATAGCTTGTTACTATACCAAAAACTTGTCTTAGGATTTTTGAGCCACTCAGAAAGTGTCACAAAAAAACACAGTTATTGGTTTTAGTTTAAAACTCAGTATCCTTGGGATGAGACCAATTCTTATGCAAATTTCACCCTATGTTTACTCTAAAACTTTATACAATCAGTTCTGCTTTGTTTTTTATTCACAGAAACTGATCCTTGAGGAGGTGGTTTCAATAGTATAAAAGACTTGATGGTAAAGTTAGAAATATGGAGAAAAAATCAGAGTTAGTGTACTGTTCAAACACTTCTCATTAATTAGAAAACTACTTGAACAAAGACTTCAGGGCTTGTGTGTCAGAGGACTGTTCCAGGCTCTGAGACTAAACTAGTGAGAAGACAGCCAGCATCTCTGCTCTTTGGAGCTTTTAGCATCAAGGATAGCAGATTTTTGAAAAGCCCAGGTGTTGAGGCCTATAACTATTTCTGCATTTGATATGCTTATAGGCGTCCCCTATATCCACAGTTTGACTTTGTGTGGTTTTTATTTGTTACCCACCATGATCCAGAAAAATGTTAAATGAAAATTCCAGAAATAAACAGTTCTTAAGTTTTGGACCTGGACTTGAACTTTGGACTTGGGCTACAAAGAGATCAAACTAGCCAATCCTAAAGAAAATCAACCCTGAATATTCACTGGAAGGACTGATGATGAAGCTGAAGCTCCAATACTTTGACCACCTGATGCAAAGAAACAATTCATTGGAAAAGACACTGATACTGGGAAAGACTGAAGGTAAAAGGAGAAGGTGGCAGCAGCAGATTAGATGGTTAGATAGCATCACTGGCACAATGAACATGAATTTAAGCAAACTCTGGGAGACAGTGGAGGACAGAGGAGCCTGACGTGCTGTGGTCCTTGGGGTTGACTTAGTGACTAAACAATAAAAACATTTTAAATCTTAGGAGGTTCTGAGTAGCATGCTGAAACCTCACATGGTTCCCCTCCATCATGCTCAGGACATGAATCATCCCTTTGTCCAGTGTACCTTCTGTAGCAGGCTTGTGTTATCAGATCAAGTATTATCATAGAGCTTCTGTTCAAATAATCCTTATTTAACTTACTAAAGGGCCCAAAACCCAATAGTAGTGATTCTGGCAATTCCAATCTGTTAAAGAGAAGCCAGGCAGTGCCTACTTTAAATGAAAAGGTGAAAGATACTTTCTTAATAAGGAGGAGAAAAGCTATATGCTGAGGTTGTTAAGATCTTTGTAAGAATAAATCTTCTTACCTATGAAATGGTGAAGAAGGAAAAAGAAATCTGTGCTAATTTTGCTGTCACACCTCAGACTACAAAAGTTATGGCAACAGTGCATGATAAGTGCTTAGTTAAGATAGAAAAGGCATTAAATTTGTACAATAAGCTATTTGAGAGAGAGACCACATTCATATAACTTTTATTACAATACAATGCTATATCTGTCTTATTATTACTTATTGTTGTTAATCTCTAACTCTGCCTAATCTATAAATTAAACTTAATCATAGGTATGTATGTCTAGGAAAAAAACCAATATATATAGAGCTCTGTACAATCCAAACTTTCAGGCATTCATGTCAGGGGTGGGGTTGGGGGGGGGGCTGTCTTGGAACATATTCCCTGCAGAAAAGTGAAGACTACTGTAACTTTCCTTAGGAACTCAGTAAAAAGCCCATAGGATGAAAAATTCTGTTTGATGACTTAGGAAGTTAGATTGGTCCTGAGACAATAAGCTGTGTACATCATTTTATGTAATATTCAGAAGGTACATATTGAAAAAATTACTATAGACATTTTTTTTGAATTTGAGAAGACCTATGATCTGCAACAATTAAAATGGTAGTCCAACAAAAAATGAAAAGCAAGACAAATAAAAATTTCTTAACGTACTTATACACACAGATAGGTTAGAAAGTTTTGACTAAATTTATGTTTTTGCTTTTTAAATCAGTCAAGTAACTTGATAATGACTGCAGAGAGATCAAAAGATTCAATTCAAACAACTGAATGAGCTTCAGTTGGGAACTCAGCTATAGCAACATTCATAGCACCGAATTAATTCAGAAGGCTTAAAAGCTCTAGGAATAGATTGCAATTTTTCTGTTTTCTTCTCCAGTGCAAAAGGGGGCAACAGCATTTTTTTTTTTTAATCTCAGAAAGATATCTTGTCTAATCTTGGGAATTTATGCTGAATTTTGGAGAAGATTTCCCCCTGGAGCAATCTGTACACAAAAGCACACACACACTGGCATCTGTCAACATGAAATTGAATTCACCAAAAATGTGAAGAGCACATGTCGTGCTCTCATATTAAGATGAGTGTCATAGCAGCTGTCCTCAAGCAGAAAAATCAAAGATGGAGGAGTAGAGGAAGGTCAAAAGTTAGATAGGCTGAGGTCGGAAGCTGAACAGAATAGGACACTAGAATATTCTCCAGGTGAAGACAGATTATGGCAGGAAAAGGCAATGTCTCCCATGCTAGTAGTCCTTCCAAAAGCCCTGGGAAATTGAAATAAAAGCAGAGACTTTCTTTCTTTTTTTTTTTTTTAAATCAGCAGCAATAATTAATAGAANGGGGGGGCTGTCTTGGAACATATTCCCTGCAGAAAAGTGAAGACTACTGTAACTTTCCTTAGGAACTCAGTAAAAAGCCCATAGGATGAAAAATTCTGTTTGATGACTTAGGAAGTTAGATTGGTCCTGAGACAATAAGCTGTGTACATCATTTTATGTAATATTCAGAAGGTACATATTGAAAAAATTACTATAGACATTTTTTTTGAATTTGAGAAGACCTATGATCTGCAACAATTAAAATGGTAGTCCAACAAAAAATGAAAAGCAAGACAAATAAAAATTTCTTAACGTACTTATACACACAGATAGGTTAGAAAGTTTTGACTAAATTTATGTTTTTGCTTTTTAAATCAGTCAAGTAACTTGATAATGACTGCAGAGAAATCAAAAGATTCAATTCAAACAACTGAATGAGCTTCAGTTGGGAACTCAGCTATAGCAACATTCATAGCACCGAATTAATTCAGAAGGCTTAAAAGCTCTAGGAATAGATTGCAATTTTTCTGTTTTCTTCTCCAGTGCAAAAGGGGGCAACAGCATTTTTTTTTTTTAATCTCAGAAAGATATCTTGTCTAATCTTGGGAATTTATGCTGAATTTTGGAGAAGATTTCCCCCTGGAGCAATCTGTACACAAAAGCACACACACATTGGCATCTGTCAACATGAAATTGAATTCACCAAAAATGTGAAGAGCACATGTCGTGCTCTCATATTAAGATGAGTGTCATAGCAGCTGTCCTCAAGCAGAAAAATCAAAGATGGAGGAGTAGAGGAAGGTCAAAAGTTAGATAGGCTGAGGTCGGAAGCTGAACAGAATAGGACACTAGAATATTCTCCAGGTGAAGACAGATTATGGCAGGAAAAGGCAATGTCTCCCATGCTAGTAGTCCTTCCAAAAGCCCTGGGAAATTGAAATAAAAGCAGAGACTTTCTTTCTTTTTTTTTTTTTTAAATCAGCAGCAATAATTAATAGAAACTATCATTTGTTGAGAGTTTACCTTGTACCCCATTTACCTGATGGTTTAACATTTATGAATTTCATTCCTGTTAACACTCTGCAAAAGTAGGTTTTACTATTGTCTCTATTTTACATGTGAAGACACATAGAGTAGCACTTTACTCAAGATCACAAATCCAATGAGAGGTAGAATCAGTACTTAAATCTACTCCAAAGCCCACGCCCTTATCCACTGCATGAAATTTTCCGAGCCTGGACTGATGCACAGGCGTTTTTGGTGTTTGTGAAGTAGGGGGGGTGGGTAGTGATTCATCACTCTTTGCCCAGAGAGTTGTTTGCCCTAAATTTTGCAAGAGATCATGTTTAAGGTAAACCGGTTATCACCTGCCAAGACAGCAATGATTTACAATTATTTATTAAGAAAATGTTCTGTGTGCGAGTGGTCTCTCTCTGAAAAAATGCCAACAAAGAGGCCTTGTCAGTTTTTTGGCAGAAATACATCTAAACACATAAAAACAAGTTTAAACACTATTATTTATGCGTAATTCTTTCTTGGCATCATCTCTCACTTGCCACAATTTGCAGCCAGAAAACACTTATTTCTACTTTTCTTACTCTAGAAATAATCCAGCCTTAAGTGGATCTAATTCCTTCCCAGAAGACAAACAGCCCTGTCAGTGTGTGGTGTGTGCTGTGTTTGAGGCATCAAGGTTTCCATTCACTGCACAGCTGCACGGACTCCGGAAGCTGGTGCTAAGCCAGAGTTCTGTACCCACTGAGATCTGCAGTCTGGAATGATAAACACACAGCTGCCCATGGCGAGGGCCACAGACATAATAGATGGCCACGTCTCCACTGGAGTCAGGCAAAGCCAACACAAATCATTAATCCAGCCGCTTATATGTTAAATATAACAAAACACGTACAAAATGGTGACCTGTCTCCATAGAAGACAGCGATGGGGTGGTATGAGGCAGAAGCAATTTAAGGCAACAGGACAGAGTCAGGGGCTGTGCGTCCTTTGTAAAGTTCTGCAGGAGAGCTGATTTACTGCCACAAGGCCTCTTGCTACAAATAGTTCATAAAGCCTACGACCTGAGGACTTGCCCATGGGACCACAATAACATTTATCTAGCATAAATTAATGTGTTTCAACCACTAATTCAATTTGGCCAGCCTCATTCTTCTGGTTTTGGCAAAGCCTAGCCTTGCTGTAAAGTCACTTGGTGACTCACACGAATGGCTGGGTTTGTTAAAGAGTCACACACCGCTAGGAACAAAGAGTGCTATTAGCTGAGTAGTCATAAAAATATACCTCCAGAGCATATTTGGAGCTGTGCTAATTGAAACTTCCTCTTTAGAGGAACCTGATCAAAACCAGCTGTAGGAGTCAAGCAGGAGCAGATTTCAACATCACATTAAAAGCTCAGCAGATTCAGAAAGAGCAGCAATGTTTGAAAGAAGAGGGCACTGAGGCCCCAACACGCACTCTAATTGGCTCCCAACACTCTGCTGAGAGCTGGTGACCTAAACCTGGAGAGCAGCAGGAAAAAAACTTCTCTGCAAGCTTGATTTGAAAAAAAGAAAACTGGAGTGCAGTTCCCCTCGTAAAATCCCAAATCTGCCAAGCTTCTCAAGGAACACATGAGAAAAAAACCACAAAGGCCTAGTGAATTTAGGAAAATGAAGTGAGATGAAGTGGGATATTGTTCTTAAAAGGTAGAAACAAGAGCTTCAGTAATTTTGTTGGTAGGATAGCCTCTTAAGAACATACCATTTGTATTTAAAAAGAGAAACACAACATCCAGTGCACAGAGGATCAAACAAGCAAAATCCTAATAAAAAGCAAAAACACGGAAGAAAGATGATAACACAGACTGTACTTAAAGAGGAAAATGTGAACTGTCTCCTCTCTGGCTGCATATGGAACTCCAAGACATAAGGAATGCATTCTGTCAGTGTGTGTAGTAGCAGCATGCATCCACAGGTTTGCTGATAATGTGGAAAAATCATGCATTTTCTGTGTTTGCTTTACTGGAGTGGGGTTAGCCACTTGTAAAGGAAGCAGTCACTGATACATAAACATAAATAGCATATTCTACCCATCAAATATGTGAATTTTATTTAATTTAGATGAGTAGGGTGCCTGGAAATGTTAAAAGGAACTTATGTTTTATAGCACCTTTAAGTAGCATATAAATTAGGAAGGATGGCTACTTCTTTTAATTTATTTACTCATCAGTTTAATGGAGTGTCTAGTTTGGGAGCTATGTCACAGTGATTTGTAAAGATACAGGTTGGGGAGGTTTATTTATGTAGATGTGGAAAGGATCATTATGTTTTATGCCACAAAAGAATGAAAGCAACTATATATATGAATTATAATGATTATTCTAGTGGATATAATTACAGTGCCACAAATAATAACTATGAAAGTTGAAAATTTGCTTCATTTTCACCCTCTTTTGGAATGCATTAAGTGGTTAACCTTTTCTTGTGTTCTTTTTTTCTTTTTATCACAAATAAAACACATTAAATTGAACCACTGGGTTTAAAAACAAAACAACTTCACAAAAGTAAGTTTCATAGTCATGTAATCCTATGTTCCCTTTTTATGCTCAAAGTTTTGCATCCAGAGTTTAACAGTCACTGACACAAAATGTGGCCTCTGGTATATGTGATACAGCCTTTTAAATTTGTGCAGATTTGAGTAGCAAGTATTTCTAATGCTTCTTTGTTATTCTTATGGCTTGCCAGATAGTGAATCATTCTCAATGCATAATGTAATTCACAGTTGCAATGCTATGCCTTTGATTTTATTTATCTTGTTTGTCCAAGTACTACAGACACTAGAGAGGCTTAAATTTAGTGTTCTTAAACCTGAAAGAGGCTGAAGAATTTGGAATTTTTTCTAAAGATAATTCAAGACTAAGTGGTTAAAAAAAAAATTGTAATATAATCCAAACACGATATCTTGATTTAAAGTGTTTTGTGGAAAGCAGTCATCTGACCTAGCTTCTGTCAATTTTCCTACTGTCTTCTTTAAAATTCAGAGCAGATGAATACACACCAGTTGTCACCAAACCTGGATCTGAAGTTAATAATACAAGAATCTACAAGTTTCCAATTATCTAAGATTTAAAAGAACAAGGAATAAAATCACTTTTAGGTTCTGTACAATTAGAACAATAGAAATAAGTCCACTAAAAGTGAGTAAAGTCCCCACATTTCTTTCCTACTGCTTTACCCTGATTCAGAAAATTGTCTGTACTGAAAACAAAGCCTGACAGTTGTTCTAGGGACCCAGGACGCTACATTCTGGAGTAGCACAATGCTGTCCCCAGCTTCCTTCCACACTAGCTGTACTTTCTGAGTTTGAACACTAAGAGGTGGTCCACTGAAACTTGCAGAAATCTAGGCAGAGAGTCAGTGGGTTGCTTTGGAAGGTGGTGGTGTATGTTCAGAAATTAAAACACAAATGCAGGTGAGGAATTCACCTTGGGTCAGCGGAACTATAGCAGCCAAAATCCTGCTAACTCTGAGAATTAGACTAGGAGTTGAGCACGATCTTCTCTCTAAGAGGAAGAATAAGTCAGAAGCCATGAGAGTATTCAAAGGTTGAGACCAGATAAATATCTCTTTATTACAGGATATATTTTAAAAATTCATCATGAAGCATATGAAAAAAATACTGCATGAAAAGAAAAAACATTTATCATCCTACAGATTAAAATGAAGAGCAGATCTCTGAGTCGGTGAGCTACAAAGAATTAACTTAGAATATTATTTGGTGACCTCACATGTCAGGGGTGGTCGGTCTCTCATTCTTTCTGGGCTGTCATTTACAGCTGCATTTCAAACTCCTTAGAGATGTTGGTCAAGACTAAAGTTTCTACAGTGGAAAGTAAGCATGGATGTCAATAGATCAAAAAGAAATAAAACAAAACAAAAAGCCCTTACTCTAAACATCCACATTTTCCCTATTGATTAGAAATAGGAATAAGACAGCCTTGGAAGATGAATGTTGAAAATGGCAGAGCTCCCCTGCACCGTGATGGAACAGGTAGATTAAACCAACACACACACAAGAATGACTAGACAATCTGGATAATTATTTTATTTATTATTTACTTTATTTATTATATTTATAATTTACTATAATTTATTATCTTATAATTTACTTTATTATTGTTAAAACTGCCTAAAGATACAAGATAACTACCAAAGAGCAAATAATTATGGGAATAAGATCAATAAATAAAAAGATAAAACATTTAGAGAAATGAACCCCAGCATTTGGGGACAATTTCTCCTAAGGACAGATGCCAGTTCTGGAAAAGGCAAGTGAGAAGCTAAGAAATCAGAATTTGTGACCACACTGCAAAGTTATAGGGACCACTAAGGATTAGTAGACCTAGGTACTAATGCTAGGCTCCTCAAGGCTGCTTACTTAATCCACGAGTAAGGTTGATTTGCTTATAGAACGGTTGTTGCAAAGACTGATACCAGTCTCTTTAGTTCAGTTTTAGACATTGAAATGATCCCAGTTTGTCTTATCTACTAAAAACAAATGTAAAAATTATATCATATTCATCCGTAATTGATTTTTTCCAAGTTAAGTTTACTGAGGTAAATTTATATTCAGTTAAATTCTCTCTTTTTAGTATATAGTTTTATGAATTTTGACGAACACTCATGTAACTGCCTCCATGATAAGGATATAAAAAACTGATTTCTGTCATTCCCGAAAGTTCCCTCAGGTGCCTTTGTGGCCGATTCATTTCCCTGTCTTTTGCCATGGCAATCACTGATCTGAACCATTGTGGTTCAGTCTTTTCCACAGTATCCTATGAATGGAATGATGTAAAATGTTGCCTCTGAATCTGGATATTTTCACTTAGCACAATGCATCTGAAATTCATCTTTGTGTTTAAATAAATCCATCATTTATTCCCATTTTATTAGTAAGTAGCATTCCATTGTTTGAGTATACCATAATTTATCAGTCATAAGTTCATGGGCACTGGAGTAGTTTCTAGTTTTGAACATTTTGGAATAAAGTACTTTGCCTCTTGAATGTGTATGTATATATACACACACACACAAACACACATACATAAATATTTATTTTTCCTGGATAAAGTCCTGGGAGTGGGGGTTCATATGATAAGAATATGGTTAACTTTTAAAGAAACTGTTCATTAAACTTCCAAAATGACTGTACCATTTTTCATTCCCTCCTACAATTCATGAGAGTTTCAGAGAGTCCCAGTTGCTTCACATACTTGAGAGCATTTGATGTGGTCACATTGTTGTTTTTTCTTTAATTAAAAAAAAAGTTTACTATTATAAATGTATATTTGTATTTTTTAATAGTTTTAATTTTCAATTTCCTCATGACTAATGATGTGAAGAGATCACTCATTTGAAAAGACCACGATGCTGGGAAAGAATGAGGGCAGGAGGAGAAGGGGAAGACAGAGGATGAGATGGTTGGACGGCATCACCAACTCGATGGACATGAGTTTGGGTAGACTCCGGGAGCTGATGGTGGACAGGGGAGGCCTGGCGTGCTGCAGTTCATGGGGTCGCAAAGAGTTGGACACGGCTAAGCGACTGAACTGAACTAAACTGAATAATGTTGAGTTTCTTTTCATGTGCTTATTTCCTATCAGTTTCTCTTTGGTTTTCAAATCTTCTTTTCCAAATTTTAATGGGTATTTTTGTTTTTCCATTCAGTTGTGAGAATTCTTTATAATTTCTGCTTATGAGTCCTTTATCTATATCTGTTTTTGCAATTACTTTAATCTTATCCACTCATTTGTCTTTTCAGTGTCTTCCAAAGAGTAGACAATTTTAATTTTGATAAGGTAATATTGAAGTTCTATTTATCACTTTCTTATTTTACAATTTGTGTTTTGTCATAAGAAGTTTTCACCTAACTTAAGGTCACTAAGATTCCTCCTATGCTTTTTTAAGAACTGTTATAATTTTAAGTTTTATATTAAGGTTTATGATTCTACAATTCAAGTTAACTTTGCTTAAGGCATAAACACGGGTTGACATTTATTTATTTGCATATGGCTCCATCCTTCCTACAATAATTATTAAAAATAGTAATTTTCCCATTAAATTGCCTTGGAAATTTTGTTGATAATCAATTGAACATATATATATATGTATATATATGTACACATGGGTCTATTTCAGGACTGCTTTTCAGAATCTTTTCCAATATAGGTTATTACAAGATATAGGGTATCTGTGTTATACAGTAGGTTCTTATTGCTTATCTATTTTATATATGGCATTTTGTATATGTTAATTTCAAACTCCTAATATATCCACCATCACCACCACTATCCCCTTTGGTAACCATAACTTTTTTTTCTATGCCTGTGAGTCTGTTTCCGTTTAGTGAATAAGTTCATTTGTATCTTTTTTTAAAAAAATTTTCATATATAAGATTTTATTGGTATTTTAATTTGGATTACATTAAATCTAAAGAACATTTTTGAAAATTAACTTATTAATATTAGCTCTTCCAATCTAATATCTTTATTTTGTAGTTCTCAAAATTTATTGTTACATATTTTATTAGATTTATCAAAAACTATTTCATATTTTGTTGTTATTGGAAAATGCATTGTGTTATTTAAACTTGGTTTCTAATTTTTCATTGCTAGTATATTGGAAGCAATTGATTTTCATGTATTGATACTGTCCCCAATGGTCTTGCTAAATTTACTCATTAGTTCTAATGGCTGTTTAACAGATTTTTTTCCATTTTTAATGCAAATCATCATTTTATTTGCCAATAGAGACTGTTTCACTACTTCCCTTCTAATTTAGATGTCTTTTATTTCTTTTTCTTATTGTACTAGCTAGGACCTCCAGTGAACTGAAATGGTAAGAGCAGTCATTCTGGCCATGCTACCCATCTTAAGAGAAAGAAATCTTCATTTTCTCACCATTAAGTATGATTTTAGTTGCAAGTGGTTTTGTTTAGTTTTCTTTTAAATCAATGTCCTTTATCTGGTTGAGGAAATTTCTTTCAAAATTTATGATATTCAGTAAAAAGTAAGTAGACCCATAAAGGAATAATTCAACTTGAATGAAAACTAAGAAAATGAGAAACAATGGGGGAAACATCAAAAGGATTTGATTATAGCATTAGCAGAGGCATAATTTTTTTAAATCTATACATTATGCATTTAATGTAAATGAAAGGATTCAGAACTTTAGAGAGATCTCAAGGTGGTGGATCTGAGTTAATTCTTTCTATAAGCTCTTGACCCAGTAGGACTTTTGTGCTATCCTATTAATGTCTCTCTAATGCAAGCAAAGCTAGCCTGATTTATATTGGGGTCAGACAGCCAGACTGTTCCAAGGTCACGTGGGTAAGAGGCAAGAGTGGAACTTGAAATGTTTAATCTCTAACATACATATCTCCTTCTTCTTCTGGTACTTCTATCCAGGCTGCTCTCTCTAACTTACCCTGTCCCCATACACATAATTAACCCATATATATATATACACATATATATAATTATTTATATATATAAATATATGATTGTGTGTGTTAGTTGCTCAGTTGTATCTGACTCTTTGCAATCTCATGGACTGAAGCCCGCCCGGCTCCTCTGTCTGTGGGGTCTTCCAGGCAAGAATACTAGAGTGGGTTGCCATTTCCTACTCCCAAAACATAAGATTATTTATATATAAATATATGATTATATATATATATATATAAAATCAGTTCACAAACAGACTTCAGTCTCTTAAGGGAAAGTCTCAAGATTTTCAGATTTGATGCATCATTTAGTTTTTACTTTATTTCCAACCAGAACTAGTTTTAGTGGAAATAAACAGAGACTGTTATTAATTCATATCTCATTAATACACATACTTTCTACATATATGGACAGGAATATTTGTTGTGTGCTATCTCCCAAACACAATGAGAGATAATGGGTAGTTTATTTCCACTATGATTCCTCCTCCCTGCATCAATATCTTTCATAATTGCAAATTACTTGCTGAAAATTACTTTTCCATTTTATGAAATTCAGATTGAATGTACATGATTATAAGACCTCTGCTATTTACATGTTTGTTTATTTTTTAATTTATTTTACATCCTTGATAATGAGAAAAAGCTCTAGTATTTACTTGTGAGGAAGAGATGCTACATTTATAAAATTCCAGGAAACTGATATTATATAAGGTGTAGTAGTATAACAACAACAACAAAAAGAATATAAGACAGAAAGAAATAATAAGAGAAATAGCATACATATAGCCAAATAAAAATTCACTAAATAAGCTGCTGCTGCTGCTAAGTCGCTTCAGTCATGTCCAACTCTGTACGACCCTATAGACGGCAGGCCACCAGGATCCCCCATCCCCGGGATTCTCCAGGCAAGAACACTGGAGTGGGTTGCCATTTCCTTCTCCAATGCATGAAAGTGAAAAGTGAAAGAAAAGTTGCTCAGTCGTGTACGACTAGTAGCAACCCCATGGACTGCAGCCTACCAGGCTCCTCTGTCCATGGGATTTTCCAGGCAAGAGTACTGGAATGGGGTGCCATTGCCTTCTCCACTAAATAAGCTAGATAATCAGTAACCTAACAACCAGACAATTAGTAATCATTGAAATAGCAGTTATATCAAGTGTAATATCAGATAGAGTATGTGTAATATTCTATGTGGATATAGATGTTCCATCACTAATATTAGACGAAATGGAATCTGGGGTCTCTGGCAGTGAAGCAGCTACACCTCCCAGATTTCTCTTCGAGAGGACTGGTTGCCAGGGCAAGGGGAGAGATAATTGACTAACAGCTTGCAGCTGCCTCGCATTGTCAGATGCTTCCTGGATTCCCAGCAATGCCATGTATCCCCTGAACTGTTCCCAGTCAATGCCTTAGCCTGGGAAAGTTACTAGAGGAGGGCTATTTCTGCCCAGTGTGGGACTTCTCTAAAGGATACTCTGAGGAGCATAACATTGTTATCTCATCAGTGGCATCACGTTAATCAGATAGGATGATTCCGAAGTGGCTAGTGGACTAGAGGCCAACTGCAGACACAGCAGCCATAGTCCTACCACTATGGCTCTGAACATAGTCCTACCACTATGGCTCTGAATTTCTTAGGTGTCTTTACAATTCTATTGTTACTTCATACTTTGAGATCCTGTAGCTTTATTACTGATGATCTCAGTAATCTTCTAAGTGCGTTATTTCTTTGCCAAATGACAGTGCTTCCCTTTTACATTTTTAATGCCTTGACTCCAGGTTACTACAGGTTGCCTAAGAAGCATATACCTACAGAAATTAAACATGGGAGAAAGTTATTGAAGGAATTCTTGTGAAGGAATAAAGGAGGGGAAAATTAATAAGTGGGAATGGCTTCAGCGTGTGATGTTGGTCTGTCTCCCTTCTAAGGGGAGAATGAAGGAAGAAGAATTAAGCAGAAAGAGATTTAGACAGCAGTAAAGTTCTGAGAAAGTCTTAACCATTCCAAATAGGAGTTATTGAGCAACGGTTGACAACATAGTCCCTGAGTGGGCAGAAATGACTTATCTCTAACACTCTCATCATGTTCCATCACTGGCTGGTATTAGTTTGATACAAGTACTTCCTTGACATGACTAAAGAGCTGCTCGAAGAAAGTGAAAGAAGAGAGTGAAAAAGTTGACTTAGAGCTCAACATTCAGAAAACTAAGATCGTGGCATCTGGTCCCATTACTTCACGGGAAATAGATGGGGAAACAGTGGGAACAGTGTCAGACTTTATTTTGGGGGGCTCCAAAACCACTGCAGATGGTGACTGCAGCCAGGAAATTAAGAGATGCTTGCTCCTTGGAAGGAAAGTTATGACAACCTAGATAGCATATTGAAAAGCAGAGACGTTACTTTGCCAACAAAGGTCCATCTAATCAAGGCTATGGTTTTCCCAGTAGTCGTGTATGGATGTAAGAGATGGATTGTAAAGAAAGCTGAGCGCTGAAGAATTGACGCTTTTGAACTGTGGTGTTGGAGAAGACTCTTGAGAGTCCCTTGGACTGCAAAGAGATCCAACCAGTCCATTCTGAAGGAGATCAGCCCTGGGATTTCTTTGGAAGGAAAAGAAAGCTGAAACTAAAGCTGAAACTCCAGTACTTTGGCCACCTCATGCGAAGAGTTGACTCATTGGAAAAGACTCTGATGCTGGGAGGGATTGGGGGCAGGAGGAGAAGGGGATGACAGAGGATGAGATGGCTGGATGGCATCACTGACTCGATCGATGTGAATTTGAGTGAACTCTGTGAGTTGGTGATGGACAGGGAGGCCTGGAGTGCTGCAATTCATGGAGTCGCAAGAGTTGGACACAACTGAGCGACTGAACTGAACTGAACTGACATGAACACTGTTGCTGCTGCTCCTGCTAAGTCGCTTCAGTCATGTCTGACTCTGTGTGACCCCATAGACACCAGCCCACCAGGCTCCCCCATCCCTGGGATTTTCCAGGCAAGAACACTGGAGTGGGTTGCCATTTCCTTCTCCAATGCATGAAAGTGAAAAGTGAAAGTGAACTCTCTCAGTCATGTCCGAATCTTTGGGACCCCATGGACTGCAGCCCACCAGCCTCCTCTGTTCATGGGATTTTCCAGGCAAGAGTACTGGAGTGGGGTGCCATGCCTTCTCCACATGAACACTGTAGGGGATCCAAAAATGTGGCATCTTAAGGCTGTCAGTCAACTACGTTTTCCCTGGAAGACTCTTTTGAAGGAAGGTATGAGCAGTATACTTCCTTGTGTGTTACAGTCCACCCCTGGACCATGTAGACCTACTTCATGGACTATGTCAGCTTCATGGTTACCAGGAGCCTCCTTTCCTGAGAAGAAAACTCTTGAGGGAGAATTAGTGAGACAATCTACAAATTAAGCCCAGAGGATTAACACAATATTGTTAACAAAACTGTAAGAGGCAGATAATTCTTATAAACAACTTATTGCAGTGACTGAAATGAAAGTAATAATACTACCAGTACAAATAAGAAATAGGTATTGCTGAAAACATTAACATAATAGGCACTTAAACAAGAGGGAACTCAATCACACACATATACACATTTTTCATTGCCGAGGTGCCAGGACAGCTTCATAACATCTTCAGGAATCCAGGTTCTAATCTTTCTCAACCATTATTTTCAATATGTGGGCTTTGATTTTCCAAGTCATATTATGATTCAGTATGACTGAAAGAGCCCTAACAATGTCAAATGTGCCAGATAGAAGAAGGAAAGCAGAAGAATAAGAGCATCTTCCCTTTTAAGAAGCCTTTCTGAAAAATCTCATGTAACAATTCTGTTTATATCCCTCCGTGTAAATGCAGAGCCGTCATTTAAGACTTCAATATTGTATGTACATAATTCCAGAAAAAACATTTCACATAGAAATGTGACATTCATACCAGAATTTATTACATGGTCATGATCTATATAAAGTGAACAAGAATATCACCAGATATTTATCAGAAAAGAAAGGGAAAATAGAGATTGAGAAAGATAGTTAAGGAGGTAAGTAGATGTCCCTGCTGTACTAATCAAATGATTTTCTGAAACTAATGGAACTTTGATACAAGATCAAAACTGGACAGGAGAGAACTGAAAAGAAAATGATAGACATTCTGCTGACAAAAAAGCAGGTAAATAAAATATTGAAAAACAATAAAGAACAATAAATTATACAGCTTGACCAAGATTTGTCCCAGGAATTAAAGTACTATGAATGAAACTCACATTATCACTAAATAAGATGAACCAAGTGATAATTTCAAATTTTGGTAAATATCAAAACAGATTATATTTTAAAAACATTTGCAAACAATGAGTTACATATTGTTAAACAACTAAAGAGCCTCCTGATGAAAGTGAAAGAGGAGAGTGAAAAAGTTGGCTTAAAACTCAACATTCAGGAAACTAAGATCATGGCATCTGGTCCCATCACTTCATGGCAAATAGATGGGGAAACAATGGAAACAGTGAAAGACTTTCTTTTATTTTTTTTAATATANAATTCAGTTACAATAAAATCATTTGGCTGAACTCTAATCAAGTAAGACTTTTAGGAAGTGGAAATTTGGACACAGGCACTTACCGAGAGAAGACCATATGAAGACACAGAGAAATGATCATCTACAAGCCGAGGAGAGAGGCCTCCCAAGAAACCAGCCCTGCCAACACCTTCATCTTGGCTATCCAGAATTGTGAGAAGACAAATTTCTGTTGTTGAAGTCACACAGTCTGAGGTACTTTGATACGGGAAATCTAGAAAAGGAATATANACAGAGAAATGATCATCTACAAGCCGAGGAGAGAGGCCTCCCAAGAAACCAGCCCTGCCAACACCTTCATCTTGGCTATCCAGAATTGTGAGAAGACAAATTTCTGTTGTTGAAGTCACACAGTCTGAGGTACTTTGATACGGGAAATCTAGAAAAGGAATATATTGTGGTATAAAGAAGCTCCCTTGCATTTCCAAATGCCCCTGGGAGTGGCATCATGCCCACTTGAGAACCTCTGCTGTGAAGGATTCCTTTCCCAGCACATGTGCACTAGGAAGCATGGACAAGATTGCAGCTGTTAACATGAGCCAATTCAACTATGTGTATACCACAATGGAGAAGTCAGCCAAAGGTACTGTTGAGTGAAGAAAACTAAGTTGCAGCAGCGTAATACATGTTGTGCTGTGCTTAGTCGCTCAGTCGTGTCTGACTCTTTGCAACCCCATGGACTGTAGCCTACCAAGCTTCTCTGTCCATGGGGATTCTCCAGGTAAAAATACTGGAGTGGGTTGTCATGCCCTCCCCCAGGGGATCATCATTTACAAAAGTTTAAAACATGAAAAAAAACACTGGATATGTTGTAAATTGACAAACAGCTGACAAAAGTATAAACATCAAGATAGACGTTGTCCTTACCAACTTCAGAATTTTGGCTTCATCTTGGGAGGGAGAGCAAAGAACGAGGGAGGATATGAGGAAGGCTAGAAAGGCAACCAAAACTGCCTCTGCAAAGTTACATGATCTGTAAGAAGGTCTACAGCAAATATGGCAACACAATGATATTTGTTAAATTTGAGTGGTACGTAAAAGTCTGTTAATTTATTCTCTTTAATTTGCTAAATGTATTAATTTTTTAAAAGAAGAGAAGGTAGTTCTGTATTTTATTATTATATTATAAAACAAACCACATACAGAAACACAGTTTCCTTCTCATCAAGGAATTCACTTTAAAATTATAGGTAATAGCTGGTAAATTTTAGGAAATATTTGGAGGATACGGTTTGTTGCATCTCCCTCATTTACTCCTTCCCCTTTGTATGGACTCCAGCTAATCCAGCAATTCATGCGCTTGCATTCTCTGCAGCTGTGTGCTAATTCTAGACTAAACCCCTCAAATTAGCAATGGATAATAATACACTAATTAAAACTGGAACACAAAGCAGTTTTTCCAGAAGCAATGTGAAAAACCTCACTGATTATTATCTGTGTATACTACAACAATTTTAGACGTTCATTACAGAAGCTTAAAAGAAAATATACTAAGATAGACATGCTCAAGTTGCTTCTTGAGTAGTATGGATTTTACTTCTCAGCTTTGGCATATACACTGATGTCCCTATTTCTGGATCTCCCTCCTCTCTCCCCCTGAAGGCTCCAGAACAAATGCATCAAAGGAACAACAAAGACAACGACACAATAGAAGAGCTGATACATTTAGAAAGAACTTTGTTATGTTTGCAACACAAAATTACCTCCCTACTGGCTTACTTTTCTCTGTAAGTCTATTTGACATTTGTTGATCCCAGGTAGGTGAAATAACATGAGCTTTCTTTTTAAACTTAAGTAATTCTAAGTTGCATTATTCATGAATTACCTAACAATAAAGATAATTGAGAGGACATTGTACTTAGTCTTAACTAGATGTGCAACGCTGAAGTGAAGTGAAAGTGTTAGTCACTCAATCATGTCTGACTCTTTGCAACCCTATGGATTGTAGCCTGCTGGGTTCCTCTGTCCATGGAATTTTCCACGCAAGAATACTGGAGTGAGTAGCCATTCCCTTCTCCAGGGGATCTTTCCAACCCAGGGATTGAACCCAGGTCTCCTGCATTGCAGACAGACTCTTTACTACTGGAGCCACCAGGGAGTACTTAAATATTTAGAACTATTTAGGGCTTATATCTTTACTAAGCCAATATAAAATGATACATAGTTTAGCAATATNGAGTAGCCATTCCCTTCTCCAGGGGATCTTTCCAACCCAGGGATTGAACCCAGGTCTCCTGCATTGCAGACAGACTCTTTACTACTGGAGCCACCAGGGAGTACTTAAATATTTAGAACTATTTAGGGCTTATATCTTTACTAAGCCAATATAAAATGATACATAGTTTAGCAATATAAATCATATAATTAGCTATTTAATCATTATAACACAACAGACTTAATTAGAATGAACAGAGTTTAGGCTAGAGATTACGTTACATGGAAGTGTTTTCAGAGTCACTGAACTGTACATCAAGAAACCTATTGGAGTATTCCCTAAGTCTGCATTTAAATCAATCAGTAAGAGCTCTGAGCTTGAAAATCTCTGTAAGATAAAAATAGTAATATGCCATTTCCACTATTCTTATTTTTGGTTTGGAAGCACTTTTGGAAACTCTCACTTTATCGTAAAATGATATTGCGGAAAGAAAGGAAAGGAGAATGAGGGGTGGAGTGGGGAGGGGAGGGAGGAGAGAGTAGGTAGAAAAGGGTGATATTGATGGAGGCCAGGTGAAAACACTGCAGTTGGCACCACAGAGTTCGTAAGGAAAAAAGAGGTGAACAGAGCAATACAAGCTGGGATATTGGAGGTACAATCAATGGATGTGGCTTACTGATATTTACACGTAGGTGTTGGAAGGGCACAAAGAAAAGAGAAATCTAAGATTAGTCTGAGATTTTTGCCTTGAGTAAGCAAGTGGATAGTGATGTGATATACTGAATGAGAGGGATGAGGCAGGAAAAAGTTCTAGAAGGCTGTAAAGAGTTCTGTTTTGAGATGTCTTTTAAGCATTCAGGGGGCAATGTCAACTAAGCAGTAGGATATATGCACTTGGAGTTACAGGGACACGTAAGACTAGAACTCTAGCTTTGGGAGTCTTTGGTTTAAGGTGGTATTTAAGAACGGCTAAATCAGAAAGGAATGAGAAAGTATTGCTTATGTAGTGCAGTCTGCCCACTGAACCATAGAGTCAGAATCTAAACAATGCGCTGACATACTGTTGGCAATTAGAAAAATGAACATAAATGATATTGGTAAAAGTNTCTTTGGTTTAAGGTGGTATTTAAGAACGGCTAAATCAGAAAGGAATGAGAAAGTATTGCTTATGTAGTGCAGTCTGCCCACTGAACCATAGAGTCAGAATCTAAACAATGCGCTGACATACTGTTGGCAATTAGAAAAATGAACATAAATGATATTGGTAAAAGTCACACTTTACTTGCAAACATGGGGATTATTTTCAAGTACCTTTTGATACTGATTTTTAACATCATTCCACAGTGATATGAGAACAGACTGTATGATTTCAATACCAGAAATTTCAAGACCAGAAATTTTTGCATCTCTTTTTATGTCTGTAGATAGGTT
The DNA here is from genome assembly GCA_006410615.1 of Neotragus moschatus. Classification (NCBI taxonomy): domain Eukaryota; kingdom Metazoa; phylum Chordata; class Mammalia; order Artiodactyla; family Bovidae; genus Neotragus; species Neotragus moschatus. The sequence continues at coordinate 1,965,545 of SJYA01001197.1, forward strand.
TCAGTATCTCTTAGTTTATAGTCTATGGGAACCTGAACAGAATTTGTATCCTACTGTTGTCTGAAAATTGTATAAACCTTAATTATGTTGAATTGGTTCATCATACTTTTCAGGTCTATGATATCCTTCTCAGTTCCGTTCAGTTCAGTCACTCAGTCATGTGTACTATAGCACACCAGGCCTCCCTGTCCATCACCAACTCCCAGAGTTTACTCAAACTCATGTCCATTGAGTTGGTGACGCCATCCAACCATCTCATCCTCTGTCATCCCCTTCTCTGCCTGCCTTCAATCTTTCCCAGCATCAGGGTATTTTCAAATGAGTCAGTTCTTCATTCACATCACATGACCAAAATATTGGGGTTTCTGCTTCAGCATCAGTCCTTCCAATGAATATTCAGGACTGATTTCCTCTAGGATGGACTGATTGGATCTCCTTGCAGTCCAAGGGGCTCTCAAGAGTCTTCTCCAACACCACAGTTCAAAAACATCAATTCTTCTGTGCTCAGCTTTCTTTATAGTCCAACTCGCACATCTATACATGACTACTGGAAAAACCATAGCTTTGAATAGATGGAACTTTTTTGGTAAAGTAATGTTTCTGCTTTTTAATATACTGTCTAGGTTGGTTATAACTTTCCTTCCAAGGAGCAAGCATCTTTTAATTTCATGGCTGCAGTCACCATCTGCAGTGATTTTGGAGCCCCCCAAAATAAAGTCTGTCACTGCTTCTATTGTTTCCTCATCTATTTGCCATGAAGTGACGGGACCAGATGCCATGATCTTAGTTTTCTGAATATTGAGCTTTAAGCCAACTTTTCACTCTTCTCTTTCACTTTCATCAGGAGGCTTTTTAGTTCCTCTTTGCTTTCTGCCATAAGTATGGTGTCATCTGCACATCTGAGGTTACTGATATTTCTCCGTGCAATCTTGATTTCAGCTAGTGCTTCATCCAGTCCAACATTTCTCATGATATCCTCTGCATAGAAGTTAAANCTTTCATCAGGAGGCTTTTTAGTTCCTCTTTGCTTTCTGCCATAAGTATGGTGTCATCTGCACATCTGAGGTTACTGATATTTCTCCGTGCAATCTTGATTTCAGCTAGTGCTTCATCCAGTCCAACATTTCTCATGATATCCTCTGCATAGAAGTTAAATAAGCAGGGTGACAATACACAGCCTTGATGTACTCCTTTCTCGATTTGGAACCAGTCTGTTGTTCCATGTCCAGTTCTAACTACTGCTTCCTGACCTACATACAGATTTCTCAGGAGGCAGGTCAGGTGGTCTGGTATTCCCATCTCTTTCAGAATTTTCCACAGTTTATTGTGATCCACACAGTCAAAGGCTTTGGCATAGCCAATAAAGCAGAAATATATGTTTTTCTGGAACTCTCTTGCTTTTTCGATGATTCAACAAATATTGGATATCCTTCTACTTGTCTGTATATTCATTCTATTCATTTTTGAGAGTTGGATATTGAAACTCCAAGTAAAAATCTTAATTTGTCTTCTTAAAAAATTGTAATTTATAGTGGAACTATATGTAATCTTGTTTTGTATTTTCCAAGCCTCCTATAAATGTTTTATCATATTTTCATAATATAGAAATTAAAAAATTAAGAGAAAAATGATGTTTATATCTGCTCAATATAAATGACAGCCTTTTCCCAGTGGATTTTTAATGTCAGTGAATTACATAAAATCAGAGAGTATGGTCTTTATTTTCAATCAATGTTGCTAGTAATTTAGACAGAACTTGTACAATTTCTTTCTTAGCTTGCAGGAGACTTTGATCCTTTTGAAGTTACACAGTTATTATTCTTCTTTTGTCAAGTATGCAATAGTTACTACCATGCATTAGTGACCCACTAGACCTAACCCATGTATCTTTTTATCATGTTAGCACTAGTGGCAAATATGAGCAAGAACCATAAGGAAGATAGACTTTGGGGACAGTTTAGATTAATATGCTGAACTGTCTAAAAAAATAGACTCTATGGGTAATTTTCAGTTCCTAAGCTATGCAACAATTATAGTTATTCCACTCAAATGTCTGTAGCAATGAGATCAGTGACAAAAATAGTGCCTGAAAAACAAGAGAAGAAATGGCAAACATGTTATTTATTTGCTTAAATCAGTTATAATGGGACTGGCAGTGTTAGTCTCATTAACAGAGAGACCTTTCATTCCACAAGCCAGCTGGAATAATAAAGGCAGCTATGTGACATTTAAAATGCAATTGCTTTGCGAACTGTAGATTCTGTTTGTGATGCTAAGTGATCACAGAGGAAAGTGATCTGAGAAAAGTGCAAACCATCTTGCTCATCATCTGCATTCCCAACAAAGACAGCATTGGGGTTAAATGCTATAATATGGCAACAAGGACATGCTGAAAAATGATTCATGTCGAAGTGCTTGAACATTTATTTGAAGCATTTATTCAATTGTTCTTTTGCCATGTGACAGTCCAAGAGTTGGTAGAAATACATCTGTTGTGTTTTTCCTTGAATAGGCAAAAAGAAATTATAATTAGGGGGATACTGCTTTATGCTTATAAATACACAGCATCGTTTGAAACAAGTTGTTCGAAACAAGTGAGAAGCATGCAGATTTCCCTCTTTCAATGAATGGGAAATGCAGACTAGTTTTGGTGCCTTTGTTTTAATGACAAAAATCTTCAATGGAAACGCCTTTAGAGTTTAGGCATCATATGACAAAGTGAGCTTCAAGATAAATGTAAAAATCTGAGTTTAAAAAAATTTTTGTACTAAGATTTGTTTAAACCTTAAACAGGCAAATATAACTCAATGATTTTTCATCTCTTTTTTAAGTACTCCAACATGGTCTCCGAGATGAATTTAGATTGAGAAGAGGATTTTTTGATCCCTCCATTTCCTTGGCCAGATGAAAAAGAAAACCCAGAAGCAAATAATGGGCTATATAATATATCACTTGGGTGTCCAAGCTTCTCTATACCTCACAGATTTGGGCTGGAATTTTAATGGATTCCAATTTTACTTGACCCAATTCATCCATTTCTGTTAGATGTGCTTATCCTTTACACACTATAGAAACACTAAAACTATAGAATGAACTGTAAATCATCAGATTATAAAATTTTACCCTGACATTTTTAGGATCTACATTCATTTCACTTTCTACCTATGTAATGAGGTCTTGCTACTTTCTTTTTTATTTTAGAGGTGAAGAGCTATGCAATTTTGACTCATTTGCATAGTACCTAAGTGAGAATATAAGTCTAGTTTTCTACTTTAAAATATTCAAGTCTAATATCATTAGGATTGTGGGTACTACGTAGTTTCTCATTTCCTGTGTCTCTCATTCACACACACACACACACACACACACACACACACCTGTTATAGTCAGTACTGCTAAAACACAGAATTAGACAAATATCTCAAAGACAGGATAAAAAAACAAAAAGAAGTAATATTATTAAGAAATGTCAGGAAGACTACTTAAAGAATAAATGGAATATCTAAATAATATATCTCTTATCTTTTCCCACGTCAATAGGAAGTATAACTCTCAGAGATCTTTAGGAAGCCTAGTGTATCTCATTACCTTTCATAGACCAGTTTCACTAGCCCACCAAATCCCACATACATGACTTTTAGATTAAAAAGCTGGAGATGTATAGTGCCAGAGAGAAACAGAAAGAGTCTACCACTTTTGGATGGGGTGATGAAAGAAGGCTTTATGAACAAATGACACACTGAGCCTGATTTTAGCAGACTAAGCTAAGATGGAAGCTCTTCTAGGCCCAGAGACTATATGAGAGTATAGTGGACTGGTTGTTGTTTAGAATGATAGTAGACACAAGAGAAGGCTTCCCCTGTGGCTCAGCAGGAAAGAATCCACCTGCAATCCAGGAGCGACAGGAGATGTGGGCTCAGTTCCTGGGTCAGGAAGATCCCCTGGAGGAGGGCATGTCAACACACTCCAGTATTCTTGCCTGGAGAATCCCATGAATAGAGGAGCCTGGTGGGCAACAGTCCATAGGGTCTCAGAGTTAGACTAGACTGAAGCGACTTAGCATACAGGCACACAGACATGAGAAATGTCTGAAAAGGAGTTTGCTGGTAGGCAGATTGTGGAGAGGGGGCTAATTCTTTCGAGAGTATTGGCTAGACAGCGAAGATTTGGCAGATGATGGCATTTAAGTCTCTATTGAGGTCAATTTGAATTAGTGAATTTAAACACAAAGACTCATGAGAACTGCAAGGAGCATTTTGAATATAGAGAAGACTGTTAAACCATGTGCGACCAAATTATGCTGTTCCTGATGATTATAAAAAACAAGCTGAGGAAAGTTAAAATACTGTTGTTTTTCTACTCAGTTTTACACTGTAAGGCTATGGATGAGACAACCTCTTGAGAATCTTTCCATCTCAGTGATCTGTGAATGGCTATCTTTTTGATCTGGTTCTTTTTGACTGTATGAACTGTTTCTGATAGAGCAGAGATTAAAAGCCCTATGAACATTTCTTTATTAAAAATCTGCATGTATAAAAAAAAAGGATGCAACTCTTCATATCCTGGGATTTAAGATCTGTACTTTAGTGGCAATGAAATGTTATAGTCTGTTGTGTTTTAGTTTTAGGAATAGACTTTTTAATGCATTGAATTCTTCCACTGACCAAATGCAAAATTTAGTGAAACATATGAAACTCTAATTCTGAGGCCAAGATAGAAAAGAAATACAAATGATAATAAAACTTGGTAGGAAAACAAACATAGCTAGGTCCATGAGTGAAGGCAGAATAACAGATAATCAAATGTAAAGTTTAGTAACAAATTTAGCTGACAATACCAAAATTGAGAGTTAATTAAAGTAAACAAGTACAAATACACTGATATTTTTGCAAATAAGACGTGAAAGTTACTAAGTTACAAATTCATTTCTTGGATATTAGCATACATATATTTTAGATACAAAAAACACACAGTTTACATCCTGGTAAAAGAGCTAATAATATGTTATTAAAATAACACCTATCACTGTAACTCATACTAAAAGGCCAAGAGATTTTAGCTCCTGTGTCGTGTACTGCTGAGAAATTGATTAGGTAATTGCTGAATAGATCTAATTCAATTGCTGATTGAAATAATACAAGTGTTTCCTGAACTGGTCATTCTAGTTATCTTTTAACCAAATTGGTTGAGATACTCATTAATTACAGAGTATTTTTCACTCTAATCCTCCACCCTCGCCACACACACATAATGGAATAGTTGATCTTATAGACACCATTCTGACTCCTAGAAAACATGCTCACCTTGAAGGAAACTATGGCATACTATCTGGAAATATGGATAGCCTTTGAAGTTATGCCCAGCAAACACAGACATAAGGTGAGTGAGTGAATGTAACGTATTTAGCTCGTCAGCTGCCACCAACTAAGGGCCATCGTTATTAGCTATCATTATTAATATTTTCTTTTAAGAAAAATAAAGTTATATAACTAGACAAACCTTTTGATTTAGAACCAGAAAATTTGATTTTCAGGGTGTTTCTGGTTAGAGTTGACTCATTGGAAAAGACCCTGATGCTAGGAAAGGTTGAAGGCCAAAGGAGAAGCAGGCAGCAGCGGCTGAGGTGGTTAGACAGCATCACTGACTCCATGGACATGAATCTGAACAAACTCCAGGAATAGTGAAGGACAGGGAAGCCTGGTGTGCTGCAGTCCACGGGGTGGCAAAGAGTTGGACACCACTTAATGACTGAACAACTGGTTAGAGGCTAGAAAACTACTTTAGGAATACTGATTGGCTTATTTACATCTACTTTCCTTCCAACTCCTTTGTGGGATACAAACATGAAAAACCAACACAGGTCAAGATCACACAGTTTTGCTAACATGTCCAATCAGTGCAACAATACATACCCAGCAAACACTTCTCCCTTCGTGGTCACTAGGAGAGCTGCTCCTTGCCTACATGCAGTAAGGCAGTAGAGTCCAAAAGGCTGAGGTATGGGCTCTGGAAGTACACTGAATTTGAACCCTGGCTTCTTTGTTTATCAGAAAATCACCTAATTCTTCTGAGCTTCTATTTCTGTTTATTTTTTTTTAATTAATTAATTAAAAAAAATTTGTCCACACTGAGCTGTTTGCAGGATCTTAGTTCCCCAACCAGGTACTGAACCTGCACCCTCATTAATGAAAGTACAGAGTACTAACCACTGGATTGCCAGGGAATTCCCAGTTTTTTGTTTTTTTTAATAGAGACAGCAAGAGTATCTTGCAGGGTGATAGTTGTGAGGGTTAAATAAAATAAGGCAATTAAAGTAATCACAGTGCTGCTTTGCATAACATGTTAATTTTTATCATTATTATCTTTTTTCTTTAAAAAATGTTTGTTTGGAACGCGATGAGGTCATGAATCCATGATATTCATGAACGTTCTCTTACTCTATCAATTAGATTGTTATCCAGGGAAAGGAGTGCCGGGAAAGAAGTAAAATCTGAGCAATTTCTGTTTCTATATTTTGTTATCATTGTTAATGCCAAAGGAATATTAAAAATTAGAGCATGAAATGAAAGTATTTTTGATAAGTCTTTATGTGAAGTATTTGTTAAAATCTCATGAAGGACAGAAAAAAGCAAAAACATGTGAAATAAACTACATCAAATACTTATAATTTCCATGACTAAATTTTTGTAAAATTGGCTTTTATTTGTAATTTGAGTCGTAGGGAAAAAACGTGTACTTTGCAACAGATTTTTCTAATTTTCCTTTGACCAGTGTGGTTCCTAGGGCAGTTGCTTTGCAATATAGATGGCTATGAATACCCTGATGCTGGGAGAGATTGGGGGCAGGAGGAGAAGTGGATGACAGAGGATGAAATGGCTGGATGGCATCACCTACTTGATGGACATGAATTTGGGTAAACTTCGGGAGTTGATGATGGACAGGGAGGCCTGGCATGCTGCGATTCATGGGGTTGCAAAGAGTCAAACACGACTGAGCGACTGAACTGAACTGATGAATATTCTTTTGTATAGGGATGTGTTTATTTCAAGTAGAATTTCTATATCATTGCTCTTCTCCTTTAAATTACTTTGATGAACATATTTAAAAAAGAAATCTATAATTTCCCCCTAAAGGGGCAGAAAAAAATCCATGTTGCTGACTTGCTTTAAAATTTCTCAAATTATTTTCTCATTTGACAACTAAATCAAACAACCAGTCCTCTTACTTTCTCTGATCTAAACAATTTTACAGAGACTACCTTGCAAATGTCCCAAGAGATGAACTTGCTCACAGTGAAAAATGTACTCAGCAGGAAATTCACTTAATGATAATGATTATTCTTCTATGTAATGGACATTTCATTGTCAGTAAAGTGTAATATTATTCTGTTGAAAGCTTTACATATGCAGCCAGCTCCAAAGACATCTTGGCTAAACTTGCATATCTCATTTTCTGGTTTTATCATTTGTCTTTTTGCAAATTCAATGAAATTTTTTCATGCTTAGTATGTAGAATGCTTTATGCTGGTGCCATTTGCTTCTATTGGGGAAAAAAATCTTTCATAGTTTGCATGGGCATGGGTTCATGAATATATTTTATATGATATCCTGGGAGAGAAGATGGCATCCATCCTACCATGCATAAATGCATAGCTAGAGATTATTTTTATCCTTTCAATAAAATGAAAGCTTGCTATGTTTCCACATTTTGCAATAGCAAGCGTTTAACTTGGTCAGGATTTGCAGTAACGAGAGGTCAAAGACAAGAAAGTGATCATGTATTTGGATGGCTGACTAAAAGGTCTCCTTAACACTTATGCTAATAGCTGAGCTATTTCAAATCCTAAAAGATGAGGTTGTCAAAGTGCTGCACTCAATATGCCAACAAATTTGGAAAATTCAGCAGTGGCCCCAGGACTGGAAAAGATCAGTTTACATTCCAATCCCAAAGAAAGGCAATGCCAAAGAATATTCAAACGGCAGCAGAATTGCACTCATCTCCCATGCTAGTAAGGTAATGCTCAAATTTCTCCAAGCTAGTCTTCAGCTGTACATGAACCGAGAACTTCCAGATGTACAAACTGGATTTAGAAAAGGCAGAGGAATGAGAGATCAAATTGCAAACATCCGTTGGATCATAGAAAAAGCAAGAGAATTCCAGAAAAACTTCTTCTGTTTCATTGACTATGCTAAGGACTTTGACTGTGTGTATCACAACAAACTGTGGGAAATTTTTAAAGAGATGGAAATACCAGACCACCTGACCTGCCTCCTGAGAAATCTGTATGAGGTCAAGAAGCAACAGTTAGAACCAGACATGGAACAATGGACTGACTATTGGGAAAGGAGTATGTCAAGGCTATATATTGTCACCCTGCTTATTTAATTTATATCCAGAGTACATCATGCAAAATACCAGGCTCAATGAAGTGCAGGCTGGGATCAAGAATGCTGGGAGAAATATCAATAACCTCAATATGCAGATGATGCCACCATTATAGAAGAAAGAGAAGAGGAATTAAAGAGCCTCTTGATGAAAATGAAACAGGAGAGTGAAAAAAACTGGCTTAAAGCTCAACATTAAAAAACTAAGATCATGGTATCTGGTCCCATCACTTCATGGCAAATAGATGGGGAAACAATGGAAACAGTGACAGACTATGTTCTTGGGCTCCATAATCACTGCAGATGGTGACTGCAGCCATGAAATTAGAAGACGCTTGCTCCTTGGAAGAAAAGCTAAGACAAACCTAGACAGCATATTAAAAAGCAGAGATTACTTTGCTAACAAAGTTCGTCTAGTCAAAGCTGTAGTTTTTCCAGTAGTCAGGCATGGATGTGAGAGTTGGACTATAAAGAAAGCTGAGCACTGAAAAATTGATGCTTTTGAACTGTGGTGTTGGAGAAGACTCTTGAGAGTCCCTTGGACTGCAAGGAGATCCAAGCAGTCCATCCTAAAGGAAATCAATCCTGAATATTCATTGGAAGGACTGATGCTGAAGCTGATGCTGCAATACTTTGGCCACTTGATGTGAAGAACTGACTCATTTGAAAAGACTCTGATGCTGGGAAAGATTGAAAGTGAGAGGTGAAGGGGATGACAGAGAATGAGATGGCTGGATGGCATCACCAACTCAATGGACATAAGTTCAAGCAAGCTCGAACTCTGGGAGTTGGTGATGCACAGGGAAGCCTGGCGTGCTACAGTGCAAGGGGTTACAAAGAGCCCAACAAGACTGAGTGATTGAACTGCACTGAACACTAACACAAAATCTCTGCTCAGGTTTCAAAGGGTCTGCAGTGCCACCAACGTACTGCTTGTGGCTTTAGCGTTAAACCCTGTTTTCTCTTCAAAATGCAAAGAATTATGGAACTTAAAATGATGTCACTTTTACTCTCAGATAATGTTCTTCCAAGGTAGGAATTTACCACTTTACCAGAGTCAAGGACACTAAAATGGAGTAAGATGCCAAAAAAAGATGAAGATAAGCATGGAACCCCTGAACGCTGAAAACAAACTTTTCATGTACCTTTTCAGAAGAGGTACACTTATAATCAGATTAATAAAGAATATTGTGTCCCTGTGTATAAAGACCAAGGAAATATATACAATCTACTTATATAAATATGCCGCACAAATCACTATTTTTATTTCAATCACATCTAACCTCATGGGAATAGTTACACGCAAATCATATATATGTGGTGTGTCCTAAAGTACCTGTTTTGTTCTTAGGTGAACTTACATCTCATTTTCACGTAATTGTATTTCAAATCTCTTTAACATTTAGTGTACCTCTCATGCTCCCTTGGTTGGGAAGATCCCCTAGAGAAGGGAATGGCTACCCACTCCCGTGTTCTTGCCTGGAGAATTCCATGCACAGAAGAGTCTGGCAGGCTACAGTCCATGGGATCACAAAGAGTTAGACATGACTGAGTGACTAACACTTTCATGTCTTATGACAAGGTGGTATAATAGGTGTAGATATATAGAGACAGAAAATACCTTACTAAGCATGCAATAACCTGAAAAAATTCTAATATCTGATGTATCTCAGATCTATGAAGGTAGATTTCAGATGTAATTATTTCCAATTTTATAGGCTACCATTTAGAAAACTGAGTAACGCTAAAAGGTTTGAAAACTTAATAATGTATACATTAGGAGATAGGTTCCATTTTCTAAGAAAGAGTTACTCAAATGCATTTGACCACTGGATTTCTTTAAAACACAATGTTTTTTGTTTCTTAAAAACATAATGTGAAAAAAAAAACCCATGTGTTGCTAGAATACTAAGGAAGATGAGATTATGATCTACCTTTGGATTAAAACTGAGAGCAAAATGATGGTCTGAGAGATATTCAATTCTGTGAGTAATACTTAAAAACATTTCTATTTTGATAACTTGAGATAATATTACCAACAAATGCTGAAATGAAGAAATTCACATAACAGAGGTTGGATCTTACCAACAAGATTAGAAAGTAAAGGCTTCCTAAGTTATTAACACATAGATTGACTGTACTGTATCTCATGTGCTCTCTTGTCCAGTTTCCTGGTATATGTGTGCTCAATTCAAACATTTTAAGGGTATATTTTACTATATTTAAAATACCGTTAGCATATTTTATTGTGTGTGTGCACGGTTGCTCAGCCATGTTCGACTCTCTGTGACCCCATGGACTGTAACCCACCAGACTCCTCTGTCCATGGGGATTCAGCCCTAGAATATTGGAGTGGGTAGCCTAACCCTTCTCCAGGGGATCTTCCTGTCCCAGGAATTGAACAAGGATCTCCTGTATTGCAGGTGGGTTCTTAACCAGCTGAGCTACCAGGGAGTTACATTTATTCAAAGATAATGACTGTCATTTATTATGAAACATTATCAGGAATTCAAGCAATGCAGCAAAATACTTACAATTTAAAAAATAAATCCTAAACTATGCCAACCAGAAGTGACTATTAACCCTGAGCATTCTTTATTCAGTCATTTCTATGCATCTAAATGTGAAACGCTAGACAGGTAGGTATAGGAGGATGTACATAATTATACAAAAATAAGACTGTGCTATTTTTATAATTCTGATCAAGATGTGATTTATATAAAATAAAATTTTCTACTTTGTTCATTTTTATGTACTATGGTAAATTATAGAGAAAGGTGTAAGCACCACCATAGTCATAACACTGATTAGACTTTTTTACCCAGAAAAAGTTCTGTCATGCCCTTTCACCATCAGTTCCATCCACTGGCCACAACTGATCTGTTTGCTACTGCCAGTTTTGCCTCTAATAGAAATTCACAGAAAAAGGTGCAGCATGCTGGCTTTCTCTCTGGGTGTTTCGCTTGGCATAATGCATGTGATTATCACCCATATTGTTGTGTGAATAATTCATCCCTTTTTATTGTCTGTTGTTGTTCCATGGCATAGATGTATCACACCTCTGTACACCCATACAGTAGTTGATAGACAGTATGTTTTCAATTGTTGCACTTTTTTTTCAGTTTGGGATTATTATAAATAAAGCTGCATTTGAGAAGACTTTATATGTGTATAAATTCTTCATGTTGGTAAATACAAAAGAGTAGCATTGCTGAGTTACATTTTATATGTATATTTACTCCTATAAGACTATATCACATTGTTTCTTGGAGAGGCTGTAAAATTTGGCATTCTAACCAGCTATGTGTGGAATTCTATTAGTGCCACATCTTTGCTAATACTTACATTTTTATTATCCTAGTGAGCTTATGATGGTTTCTCAAGGTGGCTTAATTTTTTTTCCCCAATGACTAATGAGTTTGATCATCTTTTCACATTTATTTGCCATTTGTATATTTCTTTGGCTGTAGCCATTTCGTTGTTGTCATTTGGGTTCTATATTAGTTTCTGAGGACTGCCATAGCGAAGTGCCATTCACTGGGTAGCTGAAAATAACAGACATCTACTGTTGCACAGTTCGGAGGATAGAAGTCCAAAATCAAGTAGCTGGCAAAGCCACAGGCCCTCTGAAACCTACAAGGGAGAATCCTTTCTTTCCTCTGACGAGCTGGTAGCTTTCTGGTAATCCCTGTTGCTTCGTCTGCAGCTGTAACCCGTCAGTGTCTGCCTCTATCATTACACGGCGGTGTCCCTTCAGCATCTATTTCCCCCTCCTCTTGGACAGCTGCGTATTGCATTAAAGTTCCACCTTACTCTGCTATATGACCTCACCTCAACTGTAATAGCCCTATTTCCCTTAATGACTGCTGAATTTCATATATGTTTCCTTGTTCGTAAAATGAGGATATCAAAATTCACCTGAGAGCAGATATTAAAATAAGGTAATATATGTAAAAGAGACTAATATTTTTGTGAGGTAAATAGACACAAATTCTACCAAGTGCCATATGGTATAAGGTATGATCATACTTGTTAGGAAAATGTATACACAGAGATGGAAAGGCACACATTTTCTCCCTAAGCCCTTATCCTAAATAAAGTGTTATTTCAGTGAGCAAATAAGGACTGGCCTCACCACATTAAAGGCTCAAAGAGAGACACCCTGCCCTGAGATATGATGTAATATAGGGGGATGGGTGAGAAGTACAGAGCAAGGGATACCTATATAACTGTCTAACAATGGTTATTCCTTTTGAGAAGGACACATGTCTATAGTTCAATGGTTATTATCATTCTCTCACCAAGAGGCTAAGCCAGCTCCTCCTGAGCTACCAAAGAAGGTATTAAAAAATAAACACTTCCTCTGCGGTTACTAAAATCTTTCCCCAATATTTATAGCATGCACTCCACACATATTAGTCCCTTTTCCTCTCCACACCACTCCAACTCTCAGAAGACCAGAATCTCAAAATTTATCATACTCTTTCTTCATTTTTCCAGGCTGATTGCAGGAACACATAGTCAAGTAGCAGTGAATATATACATAATTGCCTTATTATTATTATGGCTGTGGCCATATTAAAGCTGAGTAAATAAAGGTATCTAGAAAACAAAGTTATTTGTTTTACTGGCACCTTTTATGCAACAGTAAGTGGATATGCCAATTTATAGCAATTACTAAAAGTGACCTGGTCTCTACTCTTTTTTTTTTTTTAATGTTACAAATAGAGCTTATTATCACATGTTTGCAGTGAAAAGAGTGCCATAATGAAGGCCAAGATTTTATGGAGTCATTAACTTGAGTTTAAGTTAATTAGCCTTTTGGTATTTATTATTTGACAGATTTCCTTTATCCTCGGTCCCCTAACTTTACCTCTCACAGTTTCTTTTTCCATGAAACACTGCTTTCAAATGAAAACATCTAATCAGAGAAGTAATAAGCAGAGTGGGAAATGGAAATCTTTTTCAGTGTCTTCAGATGCCAATACTGTTTGCAGCTATTGAGAGTGAAAGTTCATATAGACTGTGATTGTTAAATTCTATATGTTAACTTGACTGGGCTAAGTGATATCCTGATAACTGGTAGAGCTTTTTTTTTTTTTTTTTT
>SJYA01001197.1:1979208-2027320 GCA_006410615.1 Neotragus moschatus
CTAATTAAAATTAAAAGCTTCTGCACAACAAAGGAAACTATAAGCAAGGTGAAAAGACAGCCTTCAGAATGGGAGAAAATAATAGCAAATGAAGCAACTGACAAACAACTAATCTCAAAAATATACAAGCAACTTATGCAGCCCAATTCCAGAAAAATTAATGACCCAATCAATAAATGGGCCAAAGAACTAAATAGACATTTCTCCAAAGAAGACATATGGATGGCTAACAAACACATGAAAAGATGCTCAACATCACTCATTATCAGAGAAATGCAAATCAAGACCACAATGAGGTACCATTTCACACCAGTCAGAATGGCTGCAATCCAAAAGTCTGCAAGCAATAAATGCTGGAGAGGGTGTGGAGAAAAGGGAACCCTCTTACACTGTTGGTGGGAATGCAAATTAGTACACCCACTATGGAGAACAGTGTGGAGATTCCTTAAAAGATTGCAAATAGAACTACCATATGACCCAGCAATCCCATTGCTGGGCATACACACCGAGGAAACCAGAATTGAAAGAGACACGTGTACCCCAACGTTCACTACAGCACTGTTTATAATAGCTAGGACATGGAAACAACCTAGATGTCCATCAGCAGATGAATGGATAAGAAAGCTGTGGTACATATACACAATGGAGTATTACTCAGCCATCAAAAAGAATACATTTGAATCAGTTCTAATGAGATAGATGAAACTGGAGCCGATTTTACAGAGTGGTAGAGCATTTTTTCTAAGTGTCTTTATAAGGATCATCTCAGAAGATATAGCATTTGAATCAGTAGACTGAATAAAGAAGATCTCCCTCACCAATCAATCCATTAAAGGCCCCAATAAAACAAAGGCTGAGGAAAGGCAAATGTGTCCACTATTTAAGCTAGGACATAAATCTTCTCCTGCCCTTGGACATCAAATTTCCTGGATCTTGGGCCTTCAAACTCAGGTTGTCCCTTATACTATTGATCCTCTCAATTCTTAGGGTTTTTTTAAAATTTAAATTTATTTATTTTAATTGGAGGCTAATTACAGTATTGTATTGGTTTTGCCATACACTGGGGCTGGGACTTTGACCATTGGTTTTCATTGTTCTTAGGGCTTTGAACTAGGACTGAATGATATCACTACCTTTCCTGGATTACCAGATTTTCTGCTCCTCCAGCTTGTGGAGGGCAGTCACAGAACTCAGTTTTCATAATTGTGTGTTTCAATTCCTTATAGTAGATTTCCTCATATATGTGAAGCTTACATAAACCTTTCATCATATTCTAAATTTTCATAAACAAATGCATTTCTAGACTATTAATGAGCCAATTCCAAACTGTTTTAACTATAATGGCTTTATGTTTACTATCAGGGCGTAAGTTTTTCTTTCCTCCAACATGGGCATTTTTGATTAGAGTTTGACTAGATATTCTTCTTTTAAAACTATTTATTTAGTTGAAGCATGTAGGATCTTTGATATTCATTGTGGCATGCAAACTCTTAGTTGAGGCATATGGACTCTAGTTCCCTGACCAGGTATCAAATCCAGGTCCCCTGCATTGGGAGCATGGAGTCTTAGCCACTAGACCACCAGGGAAGAACTTTACTGGATACTCTTGATTGACTTCTTCAAAATGGATATTTAAAACAATTTGTTCAGCACCATAGGGAAAAGATTTGCTGATCTTTTTATAAGATGATGTTAAATTTATAAATTAACATATAGAACATCAATGTCATTATGAGATAATCCTTCTAAACACATTTCATTTTACATATTTAATCATATAAAAATATCTCTTAGAAGAAGAACAATAACCAAATTTCTAGTATCTCTTCACATGCCAGAATAAAGGTTCTTGCCTGTGCATAGGACTGTATATGTATAGCTCATGTGATCATAATCATTATGGTATAGCCAGGCCTTCCAACAATATGTCATACTTCTCTGACAGCTTAGTATAAAACAATTTTCTGTATTTGGAGAATTATTTTCTATTGACTGTCTTGAACCATCCTTGTGAAACCAAATTTCATCATCTTAATGCAATTAAGTAATAACTGAGAGCACAATTTGAATTTCAAAATTCTTTTACAGTGAATATAATTAATGGCATTTAAAGGTCCTTAGACTTATATTTTGCTTTTGTTATTGCAGTACTCCCCCAGAGCAATAGTAAGCCCAAAGTCTTTGAAATATGATGGAGAATTCCACTGACCTCAAAGTGCCTTAACATTTGTAATTTTATATCCAAGGCAATTGCTTTAATGCTCTTTGCTAGTACTTTTGTTATCATTTACATGCTGTGTAGATATGTTTGTTCTCTGATATCAGACAAGTCACAATGCCTTGGGAAAAAGAAGACAGCAAGACTAAGGATTAAAATGCAGGCCTACCAGAGACTAATGATAGACGGCAGAGCTACGTGTTCTGGGTACTAGGATCGTGCTGAAGAACTATTCAGTGGTGGCAGAGGAAGTAGAAGAAAAAGGTTCTGTACATAAAGGCAGAAAGTTCAAAATGTTGCATGTTTTCCTCCTCTGTCATACCGTCAATTGTAGGCCTCCTGAAATAGCTCTGTTAGTTCGGCTAACATAGATTTGCCAGTAGTCCTTATCAGTCATCAGGACGAGTCTAGGAATAGCTCAGTATAAAAGTAGCTCATTGCAAAAAACTTCAGGAATACCCTCTGTGACACTGTTTTCATATTGTGGTTTTAAGTAACATGTTTGTTGTTGCTGTTTAGTCACTAAGTTGTGTCTGTTCTTTAAAGACCCCATGGATGGTAGCCTGCCAGGATCCTCTGTCCATGGGATTTCCCAGGCAAGAATATGGGAGTGGCTTGCCATTTCCTTCTCCAGTGAATCTCCTTGACCCAGGGATCGAACCCAAGTCTCCTGCGTTGGCAGGCAGACTCTTTACCACTGACCCAACCGGGAAGCACATCAAGGAACATACAGCAGAATGCATTCTCCAAAAGCACAGAGCAGAATGCATCCCTAAGGGAAGTGTCATAAAGGAAGTTGTTTAGAGTTCCCAAATGTATTTGAGAAACACAACATGTTGTGAAATCATAAGAATTATATCTATACTGGGCTCTCTTCACCAGTCATCACCCAGAGCTCTTAAAACTCTCACAAATAGGATGCTAGGAGGATCTTCTGTTATAACATTTAGTCTTTGACCTTGGTTACTGACATGGAAACTCAAAAACTTCTGTGATTTCCTGAGTGATAGGAGCATCTAACTCTGAGCCCCAAAATCCCTTGGATTTTCTAGGTGATGGAAACATCTCATGTTCTAATGAGCTGACTTTTGGTGGATATGCTCACCGAAAGACCAACACCTGATTAGAAGCTTGAAACTTTCAGTCCCATTCCCTATTTTCCCTAGAGGAGCTTGAAATGGAAATAGAAATTGATCATGGCTATATAATATAACTGCCATAAAATCCCAAATTAAGGAGTTAGGTGAGTTTAACATATTGATGTGTCCAGGAGGGTGGCCTACCCAAACTCCATGAGGTTAGAAGCTGCTGTGCTTGGGACCCTTCTAGACTGCACTCTCTGTATCTTGATCCATCTGTTCATCTCTATTCTTTATTTTATAATACATTGGTAAATATAAGTGTCTCTTTGTGTTGAGCGAGCTTTAAATCTAAGGAATAAGGTCATTAGAACCTCCAATTTGTGGCCAAGTTGGACAGAAGTTGCAGATAACCTGGGGACCTCTTACTTGCAATTGTTGTGTAAAGTGGGGAGTAGTCTTGTAAGAGTAAGACCTTAACCCCTGTGATCTGCACTAACTCCAATTAGTATCAGAACTGAACTGAATTGCAGGACATCGAGTTGATGTTGTAGAGAGCTGCTTAGTGCGGGGGAAAACCCACACATCGAGTATGTGAGTAAAGGAGAAATGGAGAATTTTTCTGTTGCACATGTTATGCCCCCACTGTGGATTCACAATGTACATTTCTTCATGAAGATCCATCCAGGCAGTGTTGCCAACTAAAGCTACTAATCGGTTTTCAATTTATTTAATTACACAATTTGTTTTTCCCCCCTTTGCTAAACTTTTAACCTTCCATGGAGCTAATATTATGCAGAACATATTATGTAAAATGCTGGTCTGAAGATTTTCCTAATTTATAATTTACTAAAGTTTGTAGCTTCATCAGATCCCTTTGGAGGTGCGGAGGTATAAATTAAATCTATAAAACTTTGAAGTTGGTTTTTGAGTGCCTCAAGGAGTGTTTCTACACGTATCAGCTTAATGAACAAACAGCAACATTTGATTTTTCATTACTATCAAGTCCATAAAGTAGATCTTAGCTGCACATATGGTTAATTACCAGTATCATAAAGCTTTATTGAAAAGCATAATATTTACATCAAAGTTAGTATTTGAGTTATGGTGGATTTTGGCTACTGTGAAGGCTAAATTTAATGATAATAATGAATACATAGAAGAAATTATTACATATATTTGTAGCTAAATTATATCAGAAAATCCTTTCAACAATTCAGTTAATGAAACAGGATAGCAGTATTATTCTTCCTGTTTAAAAACTGATACTGCATTTTTTGACCCTAAAGGACCCCATGTGTGTTTTATGTATGTGATAGAATAATTATGTACTTGAAGGACCAAACAGAGACGTCAGTGCTTTTACCAAGCTTGCTCTCAACTTTTCATGAATTACAGGTAATCAAGTACTTTGATGTCATTTTCCAAGACACAAAGTTGAAATTATGTTGCTGTCATTATTTGTTCCTTTGGGAGTACGTTTAATCCCATTCAAATATACCATTGCTTTTTGCTGCCTTTTTGTACACCAGTAGTAATTGTTTAATACACATCATTTTTTGTTCTGTCTCTCAAAAAAATTGTGAATATCTTTGAAATGAAGTCAGTTTGTGCAGGTTTTTTGCTTTAATTTTTCCCCCAGAAGATGATGTAGCACTAGGTACAATAAAGGTATCATGAAAAGCTATGAAAGCTGTGATTTTCTGAGGGTCCTTGGACTTCACAGAATCTGCAGAATTATATAAGAAGGAGTTGGGTGATTGACTGAACATTATTCTTTATCCAGTTGTTTCATTGTTTAAATGAACTTTGTACTGAAGTATAAAGAGGTAAATACATACATATAAGTGTAAAGCTCAGCTAATTCTTATCACATGGACATATCAGATAACCAAACCCCAGATGCAGCACAAACCCCTACACGCTGCTAGCACTATCACTGCCAAGCAAACAGTGATCCTGACTTCCAGTGCATTAGCCATGCATTAAGGCATCGTCTAGTATAACCTCATTTGTGTTTGTCTTCTTTCACGCAACATTAATTTTTTTAAATTCCACAGTATGTGTAATAGTGGCTTGTTTATTTTCAGTGCTGTGTAACTTTCAGTTGTAATATATTCATCTACAAGTGATCATTTGAATTGTTCACATTTTGGGGCTTTTACAAATAGTGCTGCTATAAACATACATATACCTTTCTTTCAGGTGTTCACTCCAGAATGAAATCTCTGGGTCTTAAGGGATGCAAAAGGCTGTCTAAAATACATACTGCCAAATTCTTTTCCAGAGTGATTTTAGACCAATGTATTACCAGCAATATAAAACATAAAATAGATCAAAATGCTCCACCTGCTCCCCCATACTAGATAACATCACTTTGAAAAACGTTACTCAACATGTATGTGTCTGCTAGATTACTGTCATTTTTCTCATTTCATTTTCAGTCTTAATGAGGTATAATTTGGATGCAGTAAAATGCACTCATTTAAAATTGTATCGTTTGATAAATTTATATATGTGTAAAATTGCCATACCAATCAAAAGAGTGAAAATTTCCATCACTCCCAGAAAGTTCACTTCCACCCACTTCAGTCAATGCCCTCCCCAATTCAGTCACTCACTCGTGTCTGACTCTTTGCGACCCCATGAATCACAGCATGCCAGGACTCCCTGTCCATCACCAACTCCTGGAGTTCACTCTAACTCATGTCCATCGAGTCAGCGATGCCATCTAGCCATCTCATCCTCTATCGTCCCCTTTTCCTCCTGCCCCCAATCCCTCCCAGCATCAGGGTCTTTTGCAATGAGTCAACTCTTTACATGAGGTGGC
Organism: Neotragus moschatus; assembly: GCA_006410615.1. Classification (NCBI taxonomy): domain Eukaryota; kingdom Metazoa; phylum Chordata; class Mammalia; order Artiodactyla; family Bovidae; genus Neotragus; species Neotragus moschatus. Next base: position 1,985,336 of record SJYA01001197.1, read on the forward strand.
CAGAGTAGTGGAGTTTCAACTTCAGCATCATTCCTTCCAATGAACACCCAGGACTGATCTCCTTTAGGATGGACTGGTTGGATCTCCTTGCAGTCCAAGGGACTCTCAAGAGTCTTCTCTAACACCACTGTTCAAAAGCATCAATTCTTCAGTGCTCTGCTTTCTTGACAGTTCAACTCTCACATTCATACATGACCACTGGAAAAACCATAGCCTTGACTAGATGGACTTTTCTTGGCAAAGTAATGACTCTGCTTTTGAATATACTATCTAAGTTGGTCATAACTTTCCTTCCAAGGAATAGCATCTTTAATTTCATGGCTGCAATCACCATCTGCAGTGATTTTGGAGCCCCCCAAAATAAAGTCTGACNCACAGTTCAAAAGCATCAAGTCTTCAGTGCTCAGCTTTCTTTATAGTCCAACTCTCACTTCCATACCCCCATACATAGCTTTGACTAGAAGGACCTTTGCTGGGAGGTAATGTCTCTGCTTTTTAATATGCTGTCTAGGTTGGTCATAACATCCCTTCCAAGGAGGAAGCATCTTTTAATTTCATGGCTGCAGCCAACATCTGCAGTGATTTTGGAGTCCCCCAAAATAAAGTCTGACACTGTTTCCAATGTTTCCCCATTTAGTTCCCATGAAGTGATGGGACCAGATGCCGTGATCTTCGTTTTCTGAATGTTGAGCTATACGCCAGCATNCCAAGGAGGAAGCATCTTTTAATTTCATGGCTGCAGCCAACATCTGCAGTGATTTTGGAGTCCCCCAAAATAAAGTCTGACACTGTTTCCAATGTTTCCCCATTTAGTTCCCATGAAGTGATGGGACCAGATGCCGTGATCTTCGTTTTCTGAATGTTGAGCTATACGCCAGCATTTTCACTCTCCTCTTTCACTTTCATCAAGAGGCTCTTTAGTTCTTCTTCACTTTCTGCCATAAGGGTGGTGTCATCTGCATATCTGAGGTGATTGATATTTCTCCCAGCAATCTTGATTCCAGCTTGTGCTTCTTCCAGCCCAGCATTTCTCGTGATATTCTCTGCATATAAGTTAAATAAGCAGGGTGACAATATACAGCGTTGACATACTCCTTTCTCTATTTGGAACCAGTCGGTTTTTTCATGTCCAATTCTAATTATTGCATCCCGATCTGCATACAGATTTCTCAAGAGGCAGGTCAGGTGGTATGGTATTTCCATCTCTTTAAGAATTTTCCACAGTTTATTGTGATCCACACAGTCAAAAGCTTTGACATAGTCCATAAAGCAGAAGTAGATGTTTTCCTGGAACTCTTGCTTTTTGGATGATTTAACAGATGTTGGCAGTTTGATCTCTGGTTCCTCTGCCATTTCTAAAACCAGCTTGTACATCTGGACGTTCTCGAGTCNTCTGTTTCCACTGTTTCCCCATCTATTTCCCATGAAGTGATGGGACTGGATGCCATGATCTTAGTTTTCGGAATGCTTAGTTTTAAGCCAACTTTTTCACTCTCCTCTTTCACTTTTATCAAGAGGCTCTTTGGTTCTTCGATTTCTGCCATAAGTGTGGTGTCATCTGCATATCTGAGGTTATTGACATTTCTCCCCACAAGCTTAATTCCAGCTTGTGCTTCTTCCAGTCCAGCATTTCTCATGATGTACTCTGCATATGAGTTAAATAAGCAGGGTGACAATATACAGCCTTTATATACTCCCTTTCCTATTTGGAACCAGTCTGTTGTTCCATGTCCAGTTCTAACTGTTGCTTCTTGACCTGCATACAGATTTCTCAGAAGGCAGATTAGGTGGTCTGGTATTCCCATGTCTTTAACAATTTTTCATAGTTTGTTGTGATCCACACAGTCAATGGCAAAATACAGAAATCAAACATCATCAAAAGCTGGACAGGAGATCTGATTAATTGCTGGTGGGTATGTGAAATGGTGCCATCACTTTAGAAGACAAGTTGTCTATTTCTTACAAAACTAATGATACTTTTACAATATGACTCAGCAATCATGTTCCTTAGTATTTACTCAGAGGCACTGAAACCTTCTTATCATCCCTGTACACAGCCACCCACTTCTACTTCTGGGCAGTAGTGGTGGTTTAGTTGTTCAGTCATGTCCAACTCTTTGTGACCCCATGGACTGTAGCCTGCCAGACTAACCTCCATGGAATTGTCCAGGCAAGAATACTGGAGCACGTTCCCATTTCCTTCTCCAGAGCATCTTCCTGATCCAGGGATTGAACCGGCATCTCCTGTGTCTCCTGCATCAGAAGCAGATTCTTTATCCACTGAGCTACTGGGGAAGTCTGTTGAAACCTGAAAGTGAAATTGCTCAGTTGTGTCCAGCTCTTTGTGATCCCATGGACTGCAGCCTACCAGGTTCCACTGTCCATCTGCTGCTGCTGCTGCAAGTCGCTTCAGTTGTGTCCAACTCTGTGCAACTCCATAGATGACAGCCCACCAGACTATGCCGTCCCTGGGATTCTCCAGGCAAGAACACTGGAGTGGGTTGCCATTTCCTTCTCCAATGCATGGAAGTGAAAAGTGAAAGTGAAGCCTGTATTCACACAAAAACCTTTACAGAGATGTGTGTAGCAGTCTTGTTCATAATTGCCAACATTTGGAAGCAACCGAGATGTTCTTCAGTAGGAATGGATAAAGAAACTGTGTAACATGCAGACAATGAAATATTTACTCAGTGGTAAAAAGAAATAAGCTACCAAGCCATGAAAAAACATGAAGAAACCTTAAATGCATATTACTAAATGAAAGAAGCCAATCTGAAAAGGCTACAACCTTTATAACTTTAACTATATAACATTCTAGAAAAGGCAAAATTATGGAGACAGTAAAAAGATCCTGGTCAAGAGCTGAGAGGAGGGAGAGATGAATAGGCGGAGGATAGAGGATTTTTAGGGCAGTGACAGTATTTTGTAGAATCATAATTGTGGTGTACATTATATAATACTTGACATTATACATTAGTCAAAATCTATAGAATGTGAACCCTGATGTAAAATATGGACTTTGGATGAAATTATGTATAAGTTGATCAATTGTAATAAATGTACTACTCTGAAGGAGGGTGTTGATAATGGGGTAAGCTATAGACATGTGGAATTAATTGTATGAAATATCACTGTTCATTCCCCTTATTTTTTTATGAACCTAAGAGTGCCCTAAAAATATTCTATTTTTAAATAAGTGTGCAGATCATAATTATATAGCTTGGTGGATTTTCATAAACAAAACTCACTTTTATAACCAACACTCAAGTCAAGAAATAGAAATACCAGAAACCTCCCATGTAACTTTTCATACGCTATCCACTTGCCATAAGCAACCACTACCCTGTCTTCTAAACCCATCCTGCCTTCTAAAACTATTTCATTGTGTGAATATTCTGTAATTTATACATCCATCCCCTTTTTGATGGGTATTTGAGGAGCATCCTGCTTAGAGTGATTATGAAGTATGCTTTTATGAACACTGTAGTGCGTTGTGTGTTTTGGTGAACATATGAATGCATTTGAGTCATCCCTTGGAGTAGAATTGCTAAGCCATTGTGTATACATGTATTTAACTAGGTACATATTCTCAAGCAGTTTTTCAGTGGTTGTATCAGTTTACACACCACTAGCAGTGCATGTGAGTTGTGTTTGCTCTGTGTTATCACTAGTCTTGCCAATTTTATTTTTCTGTCTGTTCATTTTAGCTATTCTGGTAGATGTGTAAGTAGTATCAACTCATAACATCTTCCAAATAACTTCTCACTTGGCTGCCTCACAAATATCTAGGTGTCTCTACTTTTGGTTAAATTGATATTTAGATTTTTTTAAGCCTCTTTATTTTTTACCTAATATCTAAATTCTTATTTCACATGATGCATTCATAAATAAACCAGTGGAGTTCTGGCCTGGGTTCCACTTTTGTCTTCCTGGCAAATACTTCAAAAGACAACTATTAGCATCAGGATTCCAGTGTCCTGGTATGAATAAATTAACAGTTGTCTGAGAACATTTAAAAATCTAGCTTAATTCTTTTGAAATATTTTGACAACTGTTTTACTGATGTAAGTAATTTGGGTGGTCTGTTTTTAGGGAGAAGGAAAATCAAAACATTTTGAAACCTCAAATGGGTAAAATTACTGATATTGACTAGTAAAAGTTAATTATTTATCTAGATGTATAACCAGGATATGTAGAAAAATTGGGTCCTGCTAACTGGTTGCTAAATAGAAATGACATTAAATCTTACTAATTCAGATTAATTGAGAGACAGTTGTATTAGTATTAAGTTTGAGATCTAGGAAAAATTTAGTTTTAAATATTCCAAGTACATACTGGAGAATGGGTAACTAAAGTATTTCAGGGGTCATCTAGGAATTTGTTAAATTCCTAAACAGTGAATGAATAAGAAGAATGCATAATAAATTAAGAATTAATAAAAATAAGGATTTCCCTGTAACTCAAATGGTCAAGAACCTGGCTGCAATGCAGGAGACCAGGGTTCGATCCCTGGGTTGGGAAGTTCCTCTGGAGAAGTGAATAGGTACTCAATAAAATTTATATTTTCTAGTCAAACATGAACCTATGCAGTACCATATATACTAGAGATTTGGTTAATATACCATTTCTCCTTTTTTTAAGCTTTTCTCTGATCTACAACAAATTCAGAACGGGTAGATTATGAATTAAAGAGCAATTTGTAAGAGTAAGTAAAAAGTAAAGAGTTTTTGTAGCATTTTGATCTTTGGGGACTCCCAGGATTAAAATTACACACATCCAAACAAAGGAATTATTTGCATACCAAATTATTTGCATTAGTTGATAACAAGCACATATAAGTTCTACAGATAATTAGCCATCATTATGTATTGCTATAACTGCCAAACGGCATTATGCTGTTTGTAATACATTTTAAAATAATCAATCGTGTTGGAAAATCCATTAACAGTTCTGTCAGTCTTGTGTCAATCCTCAGCTATCACTCAAGGGTCAAGCAGTTTAAAGGTGGAAGGCATGGTTTTATATTCACACTAGAATTCAGTCCCAGGGTAAATATGAAAAAGTGGCCTTCCACATTTTCGCTGTCTGATTTTGAAAGAGGAACCATCAGGAGTCTTCTTATTTAGATCTCCTGGAGGGGCACAGAAGGATGCCCTTGAGGTACTTAATTAGATGGATTCATCTCTATCCTGGGGTTATTGAGGGTTTGCCAAAGGAATACAATACTTTGTTGTTACTTCAAAAGGCTTGTGTGCCAGTTGAAAAATTATACCTTATAGTTTTCAAATGAGCAAGTAGAGTTCCAAGGTTCCCAGCCATTTCATTCACCACAAAACTGTCAGAAGTGTTCTCCAATTGTTATTTTCATTTGTTATTGCAGTCAGATCCTTCCTGTCGTTGTTTTTGTGATTTGGGGGGAACTTCCTTCCCATCTCCATCATGATTCTTGGAGACCTTGTCTTTTGTATTTCGTTTTCTGTTAAATTTCTGACTTCCGTGCATCATCCATCAGCTTACATTAGACTTGGATAATGTCATCCCTCTTCCTGGCACACGTGGTATCCTAGAATACAGTCTCCATGGTGACAGAAACTTTTGTCTGTTTCGTTCGCTGCTACATCCGCAAAGTCTAGAATAATGCTGGAAACAGAAATTTTTCCTGGAAGGAATGAATGATAGACAGCAATTTTGGCTCTGGGTAAATTGTAGCAATTAAAAAAGGTAGAATTGAAATAGTAATTTAAATCCAGTTCTCTAGATATCATTGGTAAAGGAATCTATTTTATATAAAACTTCCAGATAATCCACAGCGAATCTCAGGAGCTCTTCTTGTTTAGTTACAAAAAGTTACCTAGGCTTTCTTACTTCCGTTACTATCAAATGCTTTGAGAATACGAACCTTCTCTTCTTCCTTGCTGATGGGCCACCCACTTTATCTCCTCCTCCTTCCACTGTAGTCTGACTTCAGTCCTACCATTTTCCTGGAGTTCCTCTCGCTAATCTTCCCCAAGATACAGGAGTTTCTCCTGAGCTCCTTTGACTCTTCTAGAGGGTTGATCCTTGTAGCCGACTCCTTTTTGTGAAACTCTGTCCATGCCTTCCATTTATCCATTTCTCTTGGTTCTCCTCCCAAATTATTGTTTATTTATCGGTTCACTTTGTGACTTTTTTCTGCTTTTACAAGGGAATTGGTCTTCTTTATACCTACTTCTCTTCTTTGTATGTATCANCATCTCTTTCAGAATTTTCCACAGTTTATTGTGATTCACACAGTCAAAGGCTTTGGCATAGTCAATGAAACAGAAGTAGATGTTTTTCTGGAACTCTCTTGCTTCTTCGGTGATCCAGCAGATGTTGGCAATTTGATCTCTGGTTCCTCTGTCTTTTCGAAAACCAGCTTAAACATCTGGAAGTTCACAGTTCAAGTATTGCTGAAGCCTGGCTTGGAGGATTTTGAGCATTACTTTACTAGCATGGGAGATGAGTGCAGTTGTGCGGTAGTTTGAGCATTCTCAGGCATTGCCTGATGCTTATTAGACCCCCTGAATTCCTGATATGTGGTTGTGAACCTGTGTTCATGGTTTCCTAAATGTCTGGCATTTGAAATTATGTCTTAAAAATTTTCTTTTTTTCTTAATAACCACAGTTTCGTTTAAGGATGTTACCAAGAACAGACTCAATTTTACAATCTGATTAAGATCAAGCACAGCAGGCCAAGCTGAGTAGGGGCATGCATGAGATGCCATTCTAAAGCTGGGGGCGAATAAAAGTCTACATGCTGAATAGTGAGACCATCTCTTCCCCAGCCTTCTGTTGTTTTGTTGTTTCCAACAGTGCTGGCAATTTCCAGTTTAGTCATGAGATTAGTTTCTCTGATTAAATTTAACAGCTTCAGAGAAAATACTGATATTGATATTTATTTTTTATTTTTTATTTTTTTGATATTGATATTTATGTTTCTTTAGATAAGATGGACAGATTGTTTTTAGTCTCCCTTTGGTAAGGCCCACCCGTTCAGTAGCATTGCCCGTGTACATAGAGCTTCTCGACAACTTTTTAGTGTTTCACACTCTCCTTTCTCTTTTGGCCACATGGTCTGTGGGATCCAAAGAAAAAGACCCTTCGGGTGGCCACCCTGTTTGAAAGCTGGGCCACTCTGCGGAACACAGAGTCTGCCGCTTTTCCTTTTTCTACATCTACTGAAAGATTATGAGCCCTGGTTTTAACTTCCGTCCAACGGTCCACAGTCAGAGATAAAGGAGTTGTCATAGTCCGTCCCATAGTGTCTGAGTCACGGAAANTTTTTTACATCTACTGAAAGATTATGAGCCCTGGTTTTAACTTCCGTCCAATGGTCCACAGTCAGAGATAAAGGAGTTGTCATAGTCTGTCCCATAGCGTCTGAGTCACGGAAAAGGCAAGTAAGAAGTACTACAAACAAGGTCCAAGACTTGACAGAAAAACGAGACAAAGACGACCGCTGCGTGCCTCCCACAAAACTGAGACAAAAATCAGACGGGAGCTTCCTCAGATGCTCCACCTGAATCAGATGAAGGGGGATCAAATCGAGCCCTCTTCCAGACGGGAGCTTCCTCAGATGCTCAACCCAAATCAGATGAAGGGGGATCAAATCGAGCCCTCTTCCAGACAGACGTCCTGGGCGTCCCCAAGGATCGTCATGAACCTGTCCCGAGGACAGGCTTATCAGAAAATCAGACGGGAGCAGCAGCGATCCAGACACAGAAAGGCAACAGAACAGAACACAGAGACAATGCTCGAGCGTACCTCCGAATCCTGAAGTCGTGGTGTCTGGGGCGATCGGATATCCCGGACGAGCCCCCAAATGTTGAACCCAATGGTTCCTCGCCGTGAATCCATCGCCCCAAAGACCACCGAGACCAGGTTTCAATGCAAACAGCAAGAGGATTTTAAGCCGGTACAATAAAATCCTCTTGCTGTTTGCATCAAAACCTGGTCTCGGTGGTCTTTGGGGTGATGGATTCACGGCAAGGAACCGTTGGGTTCAACAATGCAAAGAGCTGACTTATTAGAAAAGACCCTGATGCTGGGAAAGATTGAAGGCAGGAGGAGAAGGGAATGACAAAGGACAAAATGGTTGGATGGCATCACCGTTCAATGGACATTGAGCAACCTCTGGGAAATAGTGATGGACAGGGAAGCCTGGAGTGCTGCAGTCCATGGGGTCACAAAGAGACAGATATGACTGAGCCACTGAACAACAACAAGTCCCAAGTGTGGTTATGGCCAACATTTATTTCCATTAACCACTTCTTATCATGAAAAATTTCTTGCTGTTTTGATCAATATTAGATGATCAGAACAGCATCTTAATTTCTTCATTTGTCTTTAGGAAAGTAAAAAGAATATCTTAGACCCTATTTTTTCAGCGCAACTAGATCCCCAGATGGCTTAACTTATCATGACTTTATCTTAACAGTGTTTGCATTTTTTCTGTTGCTTATAGTAAAAATCATGTTTAATGATAAGTTCCGTTATTTTCTCAAGATGCCTTTTCTAAACACAGACATCAAAATTATTCATCCAATAGTTCCATTTCCTAAATATGATAAAATTTTCACAAATACAAAGAACTATGTCTTTTTTTGGCTCTACTTAGAGCAAACCAGCTGTCTGCTGAGCTATCAGCAGGGTTTATTTTTCTTGGCTTAAATACAAACCTCTAGTTATTAACATGGGTGTGAGTTTTTCTTGCTGACAATTTAAGATAAAGTAAATTAGAAGCGACATAAAGGAGCATGTGTGTGTTAATGTGCGTCACCAAGGTTCTTTCCTGACATCCTGAGAGGTCTTGTCTAGATGGCCCACTCCAGAGACTACGGCAAGTAACCCCATGCTAGTAAGGGATGGGCATTCTCACTGCTTCGTAAAAGTGACACATGCAGCATGTGACTGTAAATTAGCAATATGAAGTTAGTCCCGCGAGATCTCCAAGCGGACTCCTCCAACCTTCCACCCTCAGCAATCATTTGGTGGCTTCTAAGCTTTTAACGTTTCCTCTGACTTAGTGTACTGAGTCCTCTGGGATTTGGTATATCTCTTTCTTCCCTCTTTCTCCTCAATTTATAGTCATTTAAGCCAAAAAAAAATAGTTTAAATATTGAAAATGATCTTATCATTACAAGTATTCTTTTACCTTCACCTTTTGCAGCCCTAAGGAAAATTGTTGGACATGTCCATGTCGTAGAGCTTCACAAACTTTAGTGTGTATAAAGTCACCTAGGGTACTTTTTAAACATGCAGATTTATAAGCCTCCTGTCCAGAGAATCTGATCCAGCACACCTGGCAGGCAGCCTGTGATTGTCTGTACATTTCATGTACTCACCATGTGACCTTTATGCAGGTGGTCTGCAGACTGCCTTTGAGAAGCATCCTATTCAATCCTTAATCTCTTTTCGAGTTTAAATTAGGTGTGTCTTTCTATTTTTAGCTAGGCTGCATTCCTCCGGCAACAATTTTAATAGTGAATGTTGTCATCCTCACTTTCTGTGGTTTGACCATGTTTAAATGAGCGCTCCTGAGAACTGAAGCATTCCACAGAGTAATGGGGAGGAAACAAAATTACATGAGGCACAGATATTGATCACAAGCTCTGCCACTTCACGCTCTCCCACTTTTTGTCTATGGTGGAATATGTTTAGAATACATCTCAGCCCACCCTTGATAATAACAACACTTCACTCTTGAGAGATTTCTCATTTAAATATGTTATATCAAATTAGATAGTACTTTTACATGCTCACATTTTTAAAAAAGAGCATATTCATATAAAATATTTAAATACTGTTAAATTTATAAGGTAACGAATGCCATAGCACTTTAATCAAAAGCAAAATACCACATGATGAAATGTCATGACTTCAAAATGCGTAGGGCCAAACTTTGGCCCACACTAAATGTCAACAGTAAAATACTTGGTAATGAAATGAGCAAGACCAAAGGTCAGGCTTCCATAAAAATCCCATTCTAGCTCAAGCTTTATTTTAAATCATTTCAGATTATGTATGGTACGTTGTCTATATTTTCAAGTGAAATACCCTTCCTGTGAACTTCAGACTGGGTAACTGCTTATGAGAGTGAAAGATCCAGACTGGGAAGCAACAGTTTGCAATGCTTTTCCTCCTCCTCCTCTTTTCAATCTGTAAAAGCCTGCTTTGTGACTAGATCTCTTTATAGAAGAAGAGCCTATAGTATCTTATAGGAAAAATGAGTGACTTATGGCCTCATATGTCCTGGTTTGTCCCAGAAAATTCCAACTTACAGCCTATTGCAGATAAATCATAACTATTCATTATTTTCAGTTCCTTCTTTACTCTCAAGAGGGCTCCCCAGGTGGCACAGGTGGTAAAGAACCCTCCTACCCATGCAGGAGGCCTGAGTTCAATCCAGTATTCTAGCCAGGAGAATCCCCAGGACAGAGGAGCATATCGGGCTACAGTCAACGGGATCACAAAGAGTCAAGACACAACTGAAGCAACTTAGCACACAAACATGCGTTACTCTCAAAAATGCTCAAAGTTAGAGTATAACTCATGTGGCCATCCTATTTATGGACAATCTATAGAAGTCTTAAGATAAATGATCAAGTTAGATTATGGCATTCTTTGGCTTAGAATCATCTAGAGTAGTGTTTCTCCCACTTGAACACACATCTGAATCACTTGGAGCACTTTACAAAGTCTGCTGGGCTCCATCCCTAGACATTTTTAGCAATTATTAATACAAAGTCTGCTGGGCTCCATCCCTAGATATTTTTAGCACTTATTAATACAAAGTCTGCTAGGCTCTTTCCCTAGCCATTTTGGTCTAGGGTAGGCCTGAGAATTCATATTTCTAACAATTTCCCAGATAAGACTTGTGCTGCTGGTCTGGTGATTTTACTTTGAGAACCAATGACCTGCTCACTTTCCTATTTTATTCAGAATAAAAACCAAAATCCTTAGAATGTCATAAAACTTAAACGATCTGACTGGCATCTACATTTCTGAACCCAACCTTCCAACCTGCTTTTTCCTCTCCAGCCATACTGACCTCCTTGCTATAGCAGAAATAAGCAAGCAGTCTTCTGCCTTGGTGCTGTCCCTTTCATCTGCAGAGATCTTCTCCAGGTAGTTCAGTGGTTTACTTCCTCGATTCCTTCAATGGGATCACAAAGAGTCATAAGTAAGTCTTTACTTATGCTCTCAATAAGTTTCCCCTTGACCATTCTTATCAAAATTATAACTCACATCCCAACCCGCTTATCCCAGCTCTCTCATACCCCTAGGTTTTCTTTTTTGGAGAGAAAATAACAATTTATACTATTTTTACTCCACTCACTTCACCTCCCACCCCAATGTAAGCTTTGCAAAGGGAGGATCCTTTCTGCTTTATTGAGTGATATATCCCAAATGCCTTGATGAGAATCTAGCATACAGTGGGCATTTTACATACTGAATTTTACATATTCAATGAAGAAATGCATCATCATTTTTAATTCTGCTTTATAAATGAGTAAGCAAGTGAAGGCTAGAGGATTATTGTAGAATCCTAAGACACTATAAACACACATGTAAATAGATGCATATTTTTAAGATCAGAATGTAATGCCCAGACTTTGACTTGCAACTTTACAGTGTACAGTCTATACTTATGCTGCACCTATGAAAGTTCTATGCTTTTCATTTAGCACTAAAATGTCACACATCCTTAACTTTAACACACCTGCTGGTCATTCATTCTCAAACTTCATCGCTCTTCTACCCCTTACCACTAGTTTCAAAAGTCTAATTTTAACTATTTCTATGGAAACTATTAGAGATATAACACCTATAATGTACAAGAAAAGAAAAATGAGTACATTATTCACTATTTCATAGCTCTGAAAATCCAATCCTCCACATAAGCTTCTTTCTGAAGGTTAGATAGATCATTGTTTCATTAGAGGAAGTGATTCACATACTTTAATGAGTTATACTCAGTTCTTTTGTAAGATTCTTTTAATCACCATATTTCAAAAATCCATCTTTTGATATGATTTTAAAAGCATTTTCTTTTTATCTCAAAGTCTTTGCTGTGGTGGACACCCTCCCAATCCCACTCTCACTTCCAACAACCCTGAGCAAAAAGGGAATTTTCAATTTCTGATTCTCTTGTTGTGTACATACATGAATAGCAGAATTAATGGCATGGTTTTTGAAGTAAGTTTAGTTAATTCAGCAACCTTTTAAAAATATATAATTTTTCTATCACTCCCATCAAAAATATGTCACTGGAGTGCCTCTTCATGATTCAGAGGAAAGAAAATATTCCTGGGAGAACCTACATCCAATCAGAGAGAAAATAAGCTTAGCAATTATAGGCATATAGACTTAGAGGAAGGAGACATTTTTTTCTCTAATAGTTCAGCTGCTGTCATCAATTATTCAAAGCCCAATTTAGATGTTGTTGTTCTTTAAACTCTAGTTAACTGATTTGGGATTAATGTGTTAGCATTGGCCGTGAGCTCCCTAACCCTGCATTCACTGTAAACTGCTCTCTGCTCTATGGAACTCAGTTCCCCTGGCTCTTAATTAACTGCTCTGACCATCCTGTAAGGCTAAGCGGACTGATTAGCCCCACAAGTGAAGCAGCAAACCTGATAGCTCTTTGTTATTTGACACGAAGGTTTAGGGGTCTCAGTGGGTACTTTTCTTCCAAATCCCTTTTGCAACAGTTAGAATGCTTTCTAAATGACTATTTCTCCTAGAAGCATATTAATACAAATATGTCAAAGCAGTCAAAATTATTGAATCCTAAGATAATTATTCAGAAAATGAGGATCATGGCATCCGGTCACATCACTTCATGGGAAATAGAGGGGGAAACAGTGGAAACAGTGTCAGACTTTATATTTTGGGGCTCGAAAATCACTGCAGATGGTGACTGCAGCCATGAAATTAAAAGACGCTTACTCCTTGGAAGAAATGTTATGACCAATCTAGACAGCATATTCAAAAGCAGAGATATTACTTTGCCGACTAAGGTCCATCTAGTCAAGGCTATGGTTTTTCCAGTAGTCATGTATGGATGTGAGAGTTGGACTGTGAAGAAGGCTGAGCGCTGAAGAATTGATGCTTTTGAACTGTGGTGTTGGAGAAGACTCTTGAGAGTCCCTTGGACTGCAAGGAGATTCAACCAGTCCATTCTGAAGGAAATCAGACCTGGGATTTCTTCGGAAGGAATGATGCTGAAGCTGAGACTCCAGTACTTTGGCCACCTCATGCGAAGAGCTGACTCTTTGGAAAAGACTCTGATGCTGGGAGGGATTGGGGACAGGAGGAGAAGGGGCTGACAGAGGATGAGATGGCTGGATGGCATCACTGACTCGATGGACATGAGTCTGAGTGAACTCTGGGAGTTGGTGATGGACAGGGAGACCTGGCGTGCTGCAATTTATGGGGTTGTAAAGAGCTGGACACGACTGAGCGACTGAACTGAAGGTAATTATTCAATGGAAAGAAAATACATAAAAGGAAAAATTTTAATTTGATCTTTTTTGAGGAGATCCATGAAATTCAGCAACCCATAGTATCTATACTATTTTGTGGGGTATTATGACTTTAGACCTGAAAAGACCTATCTGTGATATTTGAGATGCACCGAGTGTCTGTCTCATTGGAAAAGACTCTGATGCTGGGAGGGGTTGGGGGCAGGAGGAGAAGGGGACAACAGAGGATGAGATGGCTGGATGGCATTACCGACTCAATGGACGTGAGTCTGAGTGAACTCCAGGAGTTGGTGATGGACAGGGAGGCCTGGCATGCTGCAATTCATGGGGTTGCAAAGAGTCACACACGACTGAGTGACTGAACTAACTGTCTGTCTGTCTACAAACTTTCTTATTGTTTTAGAGATTGTTGTTTGTACTCAGCTTGGAAGCTGGCTATTATCATAGCCTTTCCATATAGGTGCTTTGCTACATCCCAAGCAGTAAACAAATTATTTAACTATATACTTACTATAGTAATGTTTTTAACTCATCCATTCATTATTGTAAAGGATTCTTTTAACACATTCCAGTGCCTAGCCCAGTGCCTAAAACATAATGCACAATAAACTTTCAGTGAATAGAGAATTCTTTATGTCTTTTTTCTTTCTCTGAAACTCCTTGTGACAATACAGCAAACTGAGTATGACTTTGGGGAGTAAACTAGAGAAAATAATTAGGTAACTTCGATATCAATTATAGTGTGAATCCATGTAATGCTAGCTTGTCGTGGTATGTAATTATTTATTTCAGTGATCCTTCTGATCAAAAAATCCTTTCAAAGAAATCATGAATAAAACAAATCATAGGGAATTAAGTCAAGTCCCTCCTGTCCAGATGTTTGCTGTCATATGTTCAGAGAAATGCTCCCTATTTTCTAAAGCAATTTGGGACTTACAGCCCTTCGTAGAAAAGGCCTGCTCTTCTCTGGGTTTTCAATTGCCCAGTACTTAGGTTTGCTGGCCAGTTTCACGATAACTTTATTCCTTGAAACTTTCCTATTTGAATACTACTTCTTGACTATCTTGGAAGTGGGGGATGGGGGGGGGTTGGGAGCTGGTACTGAAAAAGAGATATTCACTATGCAGGAGAAATGGGTAACTTGTTCAAAATTAAAGTATCTTTGAAAGCTTTAGGAGACAAAGAATGGTGCAACTCTTTTTCTCTTTTTTTCCTTCTCTCACCAACCAGGATGATATATTATCCTGGAAACAAAGAATCACTTTGTGCTGGTTTGATTTTTTTTTTTAAATCATATCTCCATTTTTGAGATTCATAAAGAACTGTAAAGTAGATTTGTTCAGATGATGCGTTGTCGTTGCTGCATCTCCAACTCAGGACTTTGAAAGTTTTCTTCAAAACATGACTAAAATAAACTTCGGTTTTACTTAGTATTCATCTTTCTCAAGCCCACACCATAAGAACATCTGATAACATGTTAAGAAACCACGTGTTTTCTGTCAATGAACTTTCCAAAGAGGCACCTGAAGGTAAACAAGTTCTTCTGCCCTCATTGCCTCAAATATTCTTACTCTTTCCCTCCTTAAATCAATAAATGGCATTAAGGCCAAGGGTTATTCTTTTTTAATGGTACTTTGTCTAAGACAAAAGAGTTTGTTAAAATGAGTTAAAACCCAATATATGTAAGTATTAATAAAATGTACAGTATCCCTGGATGGATATCTTATTTTAGTTAGTGAGTTGGAGCTCAGAAGCCAAATGACTCCTCAATATAGCTAAAGAACTAAGTAGGGGTAGATAGTAATCTTCGCACAATTATGGACAGAAAATCAAAATCGATAGGAAACTGAAACATATACTAACATAGCGTCTACTACATTCTTCATGATAGATGGGAATCAATTAGGTTAACTTCAAATTCCTTTCACCAAGCATTACATGAGTCAAAGTTCCCCTAATTCATGCACTAGCTAACTCTTGTTATTTTTCCCTCAAATGATTAACATTACTTGACCACTTACTCTATAGCGGAACAGTTATATTCTCAGCTCTGCATATGAACTAATTCATGTTTATAACACTCCATGCTACATATGTATACTCATTTTAAAGATAAGGAAACTTAGTCACAGAGCATGTAAATAACTTGCCAAGGTCACAGAACTGATAAATGGCTGAGCCAAGACTCAAACTCAGACAAGTCAGATCCAGAGTACGTGACCCTAGTCACTATACTTCCTTTAACCATCATTAATGAATGTATTAGTTTCTCACTGCTATTGTAAATTACCCACACATTAGGAGGCTCAAACAACACAGGGTTATAATTTTGTAGTGCTAGAGGTCAGAAGTCTAAAAAGGCTTTCAGGGGCTGAAATCAAAGTGTTGGTAAGGCTCCATTTCTTCTAGAAGTTTCTTGGAGAGAAGTTGTTCCCTGGACTTTTCAAGCTTCTCATGGTCATCTGCATTCTTTGGCTCATGGCTCCTTCCTCCATCTTCAAAGCCAACAGAGCTGTATCTTTAAAAGTCTCTTTCTCTTTGTTTCAGTTCATCACATCACCTTCTGTTCATAATTCCGAATCTCTGTCTCACAAGAGGAAGGACTCTTTGAACTACATGGGACTCACCCACAGATTCCAGGATAACTACCCCATTACAAAATATTTAACACTATTTGAAAATTCCCTTGTACTATGTTAGGTAAAACATTTACAAGTCTTGGAGATTAGGACAGGAACATCTCTGAGTGAGTGGGCAGATAGCATTACTCACCCTACCAGCTGCTGCTGCTGCTAAGTCGCTTCAGTCGTGTCCGACTCTGTGCGGCCCCATAGATGGCAGCCCACCAGGCTCCTGCGTCCCTGGGATTCTCCAGGCAAGAACACTGGAGTGGGTTGCCATTGTCAGTGACAATTAATTTGAAAGAGAAGTACCTGAATTAAATATAGGAATTAGAAGTGATTACTGTGACTTTCCATTTTACTCTCTCACACTTTTTCATATATGAATTACACATTGTTTCTCAAATGAGATAACTCAATACTCTGTTTTATAGGAAGAAATTGCTCTGAGGTCTTCTTAGCTTGTATATACTTCATGATTATGGCTGTAATTTTCAATAGACTATCTTTACTTGCTTCTAGTCACACAGAGATCCCAAACCAAAGGCTACACAGCCAAAAGGCCTGACTTTTGGGAACAATTTCAATATGAACATAATCTATCACCAGCCCTGACTGCACTGGTATGTACACAGGGTGGCAGTGAGCCTGCAAACACAGTTAGAGACGGCAGGTGGATGGCGTTGAAGATGGTTCAAGACGGAAATGTCCTGTCTATCTCCTTACCATTTTCTTCTATCAGATGTAGAGGATTTGAAATGTAAGCACAAAAGATGGGGTAGTATACCAAGTACTTAACAAATCTTCACTGGAATAAAAAACTAAATTCAAGTTTAATCCCAACAATTATGTGTTATTAGAAATTTCTTCATATATAAACGTGATAATTACTTCCTTTTTGTTTCTCTCTGCAGGGAATGGAACTGTAACAGTTATTCAGGGTGGGGGAGGGGATGGGAGTGATGAAGTCACACTGAGATATTATCAGAAACATTTCCTGTCTATAGCTTCTGTATAGAGTTCTGAAAGTGTTCTGAGCATGGAGAACAAGAGAATTATGGCCAGCTCAATAGTACCAGACATTCTTCCGGACAAACATTTAAAAACATGTACTGTACTCTAAAAGACTAACTCTATTTTTACATATTTAATATATGAACTGATCTCTTTGTTGTACTTCAGGGGCATACATATGCTTTTCTCACACACATAGCATTTCAAAACACTCTTTTTAAAAAAATTTGGGGGGAGACCAATCAGTTTAAGTAATAGCCAATGTGAGATTCCTCCTGATATTTTAACATGCCTCTTTAGAAAACTGTACGCAATTACAATCAGAGCAAACAAAGCCAATTTGCTTTTACATTGAAGTGGTTTAATAGTTTCCTTAAAGGTGTAACTTGATTAATTTCTTTTATGAGGCTAAACAGGATGATCCAAGAAGAAAGATGTCATGTGGCTACAGAGTATTATTATTCAGTACAATAAAGGCCAGGATAATAACAACCCAATAAGAGAATATGAATAGACTTCAGTGCAATGACACAATGGAATTTACAGAGGGCAACAAATAGCTTTAAAGAAAACAAGATAGGGACTTTTCATGATTAAAAAAAAAAAAGAAGAATAAATGTTTAGCCCGGTGAAAATGAAATTTTAAAAGTTTGTATTTGGATATTTGGAAAATAGAAACCCAATATCTTTGGGTCTCTAGTCTAGCTTTACACTGGCCTTGTCAGAAGACGTATGGAAAAACACCCATACCTTTTCTGAATAGAGGCAGGAAGAAGTTCATCCTGTTGGCTTGTGTTTAATGTTATGCATCTGATTTCCTTGTCAACATTATGATGCATGACAGCAAACAGAGAGAGTGTCAAGCCTGCATTTTGGTGAGTTGGGAATAGATTATTTAGACAGCTTTCAAGTCCAGTCTCAGCCAGTCTTGCTGGACATAAAGAAAACTTCAGAGAATTCTCCAGATGTACTACAGACTCAGAGTGAGATCCAGGGAGGTGAATCATGACTCGTTGAAGGTAAATGTCATGAATATATCATTGAAGCCTACACTAGCAACCTTAGGGGAAAATCTCGTTCTTGCGTGAATAAAAAAAATGCACATTGATCCTAAATAAAATTAGCAGTGTTTGTTGAGGAAATTTTCTGTTTCTATCCTAACAGGCTAGTGAAAAACTACCCAAGGGAGAGAGCATATGTGTACCACGTGTATTATGTTTGCCATTTGAATTAGGTGGGACTTTTTCTCTATGCAACAACAATCTCCAGTGGTGGTTTGAATTCCACTCTTAGTGACTGTATTTCATGACTTTACCCTAGGTTTGCTCCCTCTTTGGTTGTTTAACACTTATAGGGAAGCTATTATGTACAAAGTACTGTTCTATGTTATCGAGTTTAAATGAAAAAAGCTCAGTCAAAAAATATTTAGACATCCTCCCTCAAAAATGCTGTCATAGAGTTGCCTACAGGGGGCTTAGGAGAAAAGGAGAGTACTTCTAAGGAGGTTTGATGGTAAGAATCAGGCACTGTTTCTTGAGGACATAACATATGAATTTGATTTTGTGGGATGGTTATGTGCTTGACATTTGGAGAATTGGAGAAGGAAGAAGTATTGTGGTTAGAAGAAATAACGTGCACAAAGTCATGGATCAAAAAGTAATGAATATGTTATAATAGAAAAAAAGCTTGTCTATCAAAGTATTGGAATATAGGGTTTATCAATGCAGCCAGGGAGGGAAGGATAGATAAAACTAATAGGGTTAATGACACTTGCTAAAAATACGCTACATAGAAATGTGGTGATACTTGCTAAAAATATGCTACATAGAAATTTCAAACTTTACTATATACTTTATTTTCTATTGCATTTAAGTTGATTTGTGAATTAGAAATACAGTGCTGATTAAAAGTGACTTGAGGAGGTGGTAACAGGCAGGAAGAATCAACTGGGTGAGAGGAGTAAGGTCAATATGGGAGCAAAATGCAGAGTAAGAAATGAAATTGGGAAATATATTAGAGATGAAATGGAAAGAATTGATCAGTTCAGTTCAGTTGCTCAGTCGTGTCCTAATCTTTGTGACCCCATGAATCGCAGCACACCAGGCCTCCCTGCCCATCACCAACTCCTGGAATTCATCCAAACTCACGTCCATCAAGTCGGTGATGCCATCCAGCCATCTCATCCTTGGTCGTCCCCTTCTCCTCCTGCCCCCAATCCCTCCCAGCATCAGAGTCTTTTCCAATGAGTCAACTCTTCACATGAGGTGGCCAAAGTATTGGAGTTTCAGCTTTAGCATCATTCCTTCCGAAGAACACCCAGAACTGATCTCCTTTAGAATGGACTGGTTGGATCTCCTTGCAGTCCAAGGGACTCTCAAGTGTCTTCTCCAACACCACAGTTCAAAAGAATTTATAACATATGCAAACACATACAATAAAAGAGCATTACTGTATAAATATCAATGTTTCTAGGAAGGAAGGTGGTGGAGTAGTGGAGACGAGCAGACTGAGAAGGGAGAGATGTCCAGGATCAAACTGAGCTTGGACTGAACACATACTCTGAACTGAGTGTAAGGACTGGGAGTTAGCATGATGGTGGTGATTCTTCATACACAGGCTCAGTGGTAAAGAATCTGCCTGCCAATACAAGGGTTCTATCCCTGATCCAGGAAAATCCCACTTGCCATGGAACAACTAAGCCTGTGCACCATGACTTTTGAGCCTGTGTTCTAGAGCCCTGGAATGGCAACTTTTGAGCCCACAGGCTGCAACTGCTAAAGCTTACGTACCCTATAGTCCATGCTCTGCAACCCAAGAGGCCACTGCAATAAGTCCATGGAGAATAGCCCCCACTCTCCACAACTAGAGAAAAGCCATGCAGCAATGAAGACCCTGCTGCTGCTGCTAAGTCGCTTCAGTCATGTCTGACTCTGTGCGACCTTATAGACGGCAGCCCACCAGGCTCCCCCATCCCTGGGATTCTGCAGGCAAGAACACTGGAGTGGATTGCCATTTCCTTCTCCAGTGCATGACAGTGAAAAGTGAAAGTGAAGTCGCTTAGTCATGTCGGACTCCTAGCGACCCCATGGACTGCAGCCCACCAGGCTCCTCCATCCATGGGAGTTTCCAGGCAAGAGTACTGGAGTGGGGTGCCATTGCCTTCTCCAAATGAAGACCCAGCACAGCCAAAAATAAATATCAAAAATGAATTAAAAAAAAAAACAACAGACCACCTAGAAACACATGCTGGCAGAAGAGAGAGTGTGATACAAAAACAAAGGCAAGGCTAATAGGACATGCATTCGCTTTGTTCCACTCATCAAGTTGCACCTCCAGTGAATGTATCTGGAAAGAGGGAGGGCACAGATTTGACCCATAGACACCGAGGAGTCCTCAAACTCTCTTAGGTTCCTCCAAGTGTCTTTCACATTACGCAAGTCATGACAGATGTACCCAGGCTTTACCAAGTCATCTCCCAATATAACAAGATCATAATATATGAAGTAAAGATTGTGAGCCTCTTCTAGGTCAAGGGAAAAGCAGTCTAGAGCCTAAATCTTTCATGATGTGTATTCCCACGGCTGCACCCCCTTTCCTAACTTTGCTTGTCATCTGTTCCAAAAGATCCTCCCCTCAATCTGCTGTATGAATTGACAGCCCTGTTTCATGATACATACCTACTTTCCAAAGGGTTTGATAATCTCCCAGTTTTCCTCACTCTCTAGCAAAGCACGTCTGCACATTTACGTTATAATCAATGGGGTTTTTATAAAGAATCCAGGATGACCATAAGAATTTAAGACCTAGCCTCTTTAAGTTCTCCTTGTGAGTTAAGTATGCAAATATATGTGTTTTATCTTCTAAGTGTCCAGTGGATAACCACTGGAGTATATTTCATTCTCTAGTATTCACACTATACCGGTGAGAAACTGATCTTGATTAAATGCACCTGGGGTCCACTCGGGGTGATTCAGGCTAGGCTATCTGATGTTGGATCTGGGGGTTCAGTTAAGCTTCCAAAAGTTCTAATATGATCCTCCTTCATCCACAGACAAGATCATTAACAACTGTGTTCCACACAATATGGAGCTAGGGGCTTAACCTGTGTCTGCCCTGGTAAATGTTTCTGGTCTTGTTACAAATCCCAGTAGAACTGACTACCTTCTGTTTCTTTAGAACAGATTTGCCCATGTGGAGTCTGCGCCAGATCTATTTCTTTTATCTAAACCTCTTGCTGACGATTGTTAATCCAGTGCAGGTGAGGAATGATTGAAACCTGTAAAAGTGGAGAAAGAGGTTGACAGTGATGGGAAAAGGCGTGAGGGATTGACTGAGGGGAAGGATTTTTTGGATGAGAAAGATTTGAGAATATTCGTTCTCAAATGTTTGAGAATATTCTGAGAGAAAAGCGTAAGTGGGTAGGAAGAGATTAAAGATGCTAAAGAGATGGTGTAACTGATGGTTCGGGAGCTCAGAGGGGGTAGGAGAATTTGAAATAAAGGATTCAAGAAGTGGAAGCATCTGGAAGTGTCGGTTCCTCTTTTGTGAGAATGGAAGAAATGGATGAGAACAATGAGCACATTTTTATGTTTGTCTATCATCGGTCCCAGCGGAGAGAAAAGCCATTTAAGGACACAGGCTTATTTTATCCCCCCAGGGTCTGTCAGTCTGTCCCCTTGCTTACATAAGAGCAAACCGAAGTTTCTGGGAAACAGAAAATAAGGTGAAGTGCTTGCCAATAAGACGCCAGTGCTTCGGTGGGGAAGACAGAAGTGTACACAATGATTATAAATGAATACACATAATGTTGCCAGTTGTTACAGCAATTTTGTAATAATTTTCTAAATACAGTCATCTTTCTTTTGCACTAAAATAGGAAGGGACTGAGGAGTTAGTTACAAATGTGGTAGCTTTTTACAAGAAAGAACAAATGTTTAATGTAAGGAGATGGGAACTAATCTACAATCATCATAGAATAGAAAACTTAATTTTTCAGGATTATAGTTTAAAATATATATATATTTAAACTTCTGCTCTTATTTTGATCATTGCAGATCAATTTTGTGGATTTGAGAGTTGTAGAAACCACCCCCCAAAAAACATACAACAATGCTAGAGTGATTTTGGATCAAACTAACCAACTTCAGAAAGTCTAATTAAAATTGATAGTAGAGTTAAATACAGTGTAAATGTGGCCATTATACAAAAATCACAGGCACAAATCCATGAAACACCAAAAGCAACCAGAGGATAGAAAAAGAGGAAAGAACTATGGATTTGACACTGAAACTCAATAGGTGAGTTTAATAACAAGAGACAATATATGGGGCCTATTTGTTGTCTGTCTCTTTCTATCACTCACACACACACACACACACACACACACACACACACACACACACACAGCAGGAGGATCTGATACAATTCTTCCCACAGAAGGAAACTATGGGTTGTTTTCCAGTTCAGGCTGGAGAATCTGGGTTTTATTCCCCCACTCCCAAAAGACTCTGATTCCAAATTATCAAACTGAAAAGTTGCCAGAATAAAAATTATCTTTTAAAACTTTTAAAGCTCTGTAAAGAAGTATCTTATAACTACTTAATGATATGTTACTCAAATTGGCAAACGAAACAGTAATAATGTCATGAGGTATATCATAGCAAAGTAACAATGCTGGCCAAGAATGACATTGAGACATTTATGAGCATAAAATGCTATGATTATAGAACTTACTTGGTAGACAACCACACAGTAGGTTTAAGACAAAATAAAGTAGATATGTGCTTCCTACTGTAACTGGGAAATGTATATATGTCTCATTTGTTTTTCAGATGAAAACAATCTCTATTCCTTCCTAAAAGAGTTATGACTTTGTTCAGAACAGCAAATTGCCCAGCCCTGGTGATTCATAGTCTATTCATGGCAATTAGGGGTGGCCCTGTGACCTGTTTAGCCAGTAAGATTCTGAATAGAGCTTTGCTGAGAAAGACAGCACCATAGACAGCTTTCTTTGTAAAGGACAATGCAGGAGGAAGGTCTTACTCTTCACTGCTTCCTTCTGTTACCCATGCAGAATGGCTGGATCTGTAGCAGGTATCTGTGACCATGAGATAAGCATGGGGATGAAAATCAACATTCTGAGACGCCCAAGCAGAAAGGAAGAAAGATCCAAATTGAAAATAAACAAACACTGCCAACAGTGAAACTCTGGATATCTTGTCATGCAAGAAAAAAATATATCCCAATGTTTAAGTTATTTTTTTGTTAATATATTGTTGATTTCAACCAACTATATCTCTAAGTGATACCATTGGTTTCCCTGGTTGATAAGATTTTTCTCACTCTCTGGCCACATTCTTTTCTTGTTTTTCTCTGGCACCTAGTTTGCCAGAGAAGTCCAACCTAAAGTCCTCATAATATTCTGTCTCTAA
This sequence comes from Neotragus moschatus, assembly GCA_006410615.1. Classification (NCBI taxonomy): domain Eukaryota; kingdom Metazoa; phylum Chordata; class Mammalia; order Artiodactyla; family Bovidae; genus Neotragus; species Neotragus moschatus. The sequence continues at coordinate 2,008,910 of SJYA01001197.1, forward strand.
TCCATTTTCCTGCCAATTGTTACTATATTCTATCGTCTAGTACTTGCCTAGTGACCATTCTCTTCCCCCTTACCCTCTCTCTGTCTACTTCGCAAGTTGAAGTGTAAATGAATTCATATTACCCTCTAACTCCCACACAGATCTCATCACATAAAAGGTACATCTTACCCACATCTACCAGCACAGGCCCACCTCGGAGCCGTGTTCAAATCCTAGGTCGTGACTGATTCCACTTCTATTTAGTCATTCATCAATATTTACCGAGCCCATGCTATATGTACGTGCTGTGAGCATGGCAGAAAAGATATTTATTAAGTGTTTAGACTCCAAAAACTGAATACCTGGGTTCAAATCTTGTGATTTTGGACAGTTTATTAAACTCTCAGTGCATCAATTTTCTCACCTATAAAATGGAGTCAATACCATCACATACACTTCTTATGATTTTATGAATATCAGATGAGTTCATACATATAAAATACTTAGCACTGTGTTCAGTTCCTCTTAAGAACTCAGCACACCATAGTTATGAACCAGAGCACTTACAAAGTTGTTTAACTTACCCTTATACAATCAGAAACTTAAAATCGCTATGGGAGAGGTGGAGTGGGTAGGAAATCTCAATATAAATTACAATTTTAAATGAAATATTTGTGCCGATAAAGGAAAGTTAAGACAAAGAAAAGTCCATGTCTAGGTCAGGCGATAAAGACTTCGGGAAAGGGAGATTTTGAGCTTAGTCTTGAAACAAATGTATGCAGGACTCCTCTGTTCCCTATTCAGGCAGCTTTCTTCAAGTCTTCTTTGGTCATAAATCCCCAGAATTGACTCTCTTTAGTTGAGAATGTGAATGAATTCTAAATAGTTTGGGAATGGAGAGATGATGCGAGCCAACAAAGCCAACAGTGAAGACTGCACACAAGTACTGGGGAGGAGTTATGTTCTCTACTCCAGCTGATTCTGTGGGCCCCTGATGCAACCAGCTCTCTGCAGCCCTTCAGGAGAAGGCTCCTTTAATTCTTCTCTCAGTCACTTCCTTGTAGACCAGGCTAACCTCTTTTATGGTAGAGATGGGAGAGTTTTGGTGTGAATCCTACCAAAGGGCTGGGCAGGGAAGAGTTGAGCTGCTATAAGTGTCCATTAGAGGCTCTCTCTGTCTTCTAGTCATTAATTCCCCCATTATGGCTTGTTGTTGTTGCTTTTCTGTTGCTAAGTCATGTCCACCTCTTTGTGGACATTATGGCTAATTCCCTCATTCTGGAATTTACATTAAATAAATATTTAATGTCTAATACATTTTAATTTTTATTTTATATTTTAAATAATGTATTTGATATTGACTAACAGAAGCAGAAGATATTAAGAAAAGGTGGCAAGAATACACAGAAGAACTATGCAAAAAAGATCTTCATGACCCAGACAATCATGATGGTGTGATCACTCACCTAGAGCCAGACATCTTAGAATGGGAAGTCAGTTAGGCCTAAGGAAGTGCCACTATGAACAAAGCTAGTGGAGATGATGGAATTCCAGTTGAGCTATTTCAAATCCTGAAAGATGGTGCCGTGAAAGTGCTGCACTCAATATGCCAGCAAATTTGGAAAACTCAGCAGTTGCCACAGGACTGGAAAAGGTCAGTTTTCATTCCAATCTCAAAGAAAGGCAATGCCAAAGAATGCTCAAACTACCACACAATTGCACTCATTTCACATGCTAGTAAAGTAAGCTCAAAATTCTCCAAGCCAGGCTTTAGCAATATGTGAACCGTGAACTTCCGGATGTTCAAGCTGGTTTTAGAAAAGGCAGAGGAATGAGAGATCAAATAGCCAACACCCGCTGGATCATGGAAAAAGCAAGAGAGTTCCAGGAAAACATTTACTGCTGCTTTATTGACTATGCCAAAGCCTTTGACTGTGTGGATCACAATAAACTGTGGAAAATTCTTCAAGAGATGGAAATATCAGACCACCTGACCTGCCTTTTGAGAAACCTACATGCAACAGGAAGCAACCTATATGGTCAGGAAGCAACAGTTAGACTGTACATGGAACAACAGACTGGTTCCAAATAGGAAAAGGAGTACGTCAAGGCTGTATATTGTCACCCTGTTTATTTAACTTATATGCAGAATACATCATGAGAAACATTGAGCTGGAAAAAGCACAAGCTGGAATGGAGATTGCTGGGAGAAATATCAATAACCTCAGATATGCAGATGATACCACCCTTATGGCAGAAAGTGAAGAGGAGCTAAAGAGCCTCTTGATGAAAGTGAAAGAGGAGAGTGAAAAGGTTGGCTTAAAGGTCAAATTCAGAAAACGAAGATCATGGCATCCAGTCCCATCACTTCATGGGAAGTAGACAGGGAAACAGTGAAAACAGTGACAGACTTTATTTTCAGGGGCCCCAAAATCACTGCAGATGGTGATTGCAGCCATGCAATTAAAAGATGCTTACTCCTTGGAAGGAAAGTTATGACCAACCTAGATAACATAATCAAAAGCAGAGATGTTACTTTGCCAACAAAGGTCCGTCTAGTCAAGGCTATGGTTTTTCCAGTAGTCATCTATGGATGTGAGAGTTGGACTGTGAAGAAGGCTGAGCACTAAAGAACTGATGCTTTTGAACAGTGGTGTTAGAGAAGACTCTTGAGAGTCCCTTGGACTGTAAGGAGATCCAACCAGTCCATTCTAAAGGAGATCAGTCCTGGGTGTTCTTTGGAAGGACTGATGCTGAAGCTGAAACTCCACTACTCTGGCCACCTCATGCGAAGAGTTGACTCATTGGAAAAGACTCTGATGCTGGGAGGGATTGAGGGTGGGAGGAGAAGGGGACGACCGAGGATGAGATGGCTGGATGGCATCACTGACTCGATGGACATGAGTTTGAATAAGCTCTGGTAGTTGGTGATGGACAAGGAGGCCTGGCATGCTGCGATTCATGGGGTCACAAATAGTCGGACATGACTGAGCGACTAAACTGAACTGAACATACAAATAATGTAAATTTTCAAAATATATGAAAAATACATGAATAATAATAATACCTACTATCTTGCTTCCATAATCACAATCAATAAAGCAATTTCTTAAAATGTCACTCAAAATGCATACATCTTGTTAGGCTACTGACCTAGGGCAACTTTCTATGTAAATTCATGCAACTATTTAAATATATGTATAATAAATACTTATGAATATTATAAATGTTCAAATATTTATATAAATACTTGCTCTATATTTACATAAATAAGTACCCTAGTGGCCTTTCACAAAACAAGGAATGTTTGTCTTAAGGTATTCTCTGCCTTTGTATCACCCGGAATCAGATAGCAACCTCTCTAGTTAAAGGAAACAAACTCACACTAATATCATGTCTGGCAATACACCTGGTTATGCTTCCATTCTCGTTTGATTGGTCACATAGCTTTAGCAATCTGTCCATATCCATGGACTTATCTCATACTTAAAACTCCTAACCTTCTCCATTACGCTATTCTCCTCCCATCTCTACCCAAGCTGCTTGTAGGACCTGGAACTGAGAAATTGTGCTTCAGCCTATGTCAGAGCCCTAGGACTGTACTGAGTAACTACGAAGGCTATTCTTTGCAACAACGCTCCCCCTCCCTCTGCTCTTTCCTCTGCCCTCTGTCACTTTTGTGTTAGTTAAGTCCATATCTTTCACCCTCACAAGATTGAATGTTGGGTCATGATCTGTGCATCGATAAATCACCTAGAATAAAATGCATAGATAGAGCAGCTAGCTGTGTCTCAAAAAGCTTGGTGCAAAGACTCACAATCTCTGCTGCCCACGCTCCTACAGCATACTCTTGTAGACAGGCCACCCTTGCAGGCCATATCATAATTGCTTTCTGTTGTTTAGCGTATCAACTAGATGCTATTCAAACTTGGTTATGGAGAGCTTCTTCCCAAACTCCTGCCTGTCTCATAGTTGGCAATGCTCCTTTCACAGAGAATCTATGATCAAATAACACTAGGCCTCTCCCTCTCCTCCTCTAGAGTGCGTCCCTTCTTCTGGGCCTCAGCACATTGGATTCCCTGTCTCCTTTTCTCAACCAACAGTCTTTCAGCTCCTCCAAATATCCCTGCATAAAGAAGAAACCACTTCCCCAAACTCTTATTCTCTGCTCTGGAGGGCTTTGGGCTTCACACATTTCCTTTATTAATAACTTCCATCTCTCTTTAACAAAGACTTCACTCAAGAGGGACTCACTTTCCTTTCCTGGGCCGTCCGTTCTCCTAACTAGACACAGACCCTGGAAGGCTCATGCTCTTTCATTGTGCCAGCTGAGCCTAGCGCACGGTTTGCCATCAGGAACACAATAAATGTCACTGATCAATATGCAGCAATTAAGATTTTGCTCTGTTTTTATGACAGCAACTTCTTCCACAGAAAGAAGATGGACTTCTTGACCTCCAAACTGTTGTTATTGTTGTTTTTAAACACGCAGCACAATAACGTATCCTGAGGCATGTTTTCCCTGCATGTTTCACACCACTTAGACTAATGAAACAAATTCATCATTTAATGTGATTGTTTCGATTGCGATGAACTAGAAAGTGCTACAGGAAAAAAAAAAATCTATGGCTATAGACTGCTTCTTGAAATAAAAATATCTGCCCCTTTTTTATGATGGAAAAAGAAAAGAAAGTACTTTGTGCTGGCAAGGGGCAAGTTCAGGCATATAATGGATCCTTTTGTCAGCTGTCATTTGTTTCTTCCAAGTGCTACATACCTTTTACTGGAGATGAATACCGTTCATGTCTACAGACAGACCCGGGGTGGCTTGGGGTGGATTGTAGGCATTTCAAAGTCATTCTCCTACATCTCTGCCTGTGTTTTTCAAGTGCCTATTTTCAATTTGCAGTTGTGCTGGGAAAACGTTTTGATTCTTGATTTAAAATGTGCACTCCCAGAAGGTTCCAAGAGGTTTTCAGGCAGAGAGATAAAGCCTGTCTCTTTATGCTCCTATGCAGCATGTGCTCTGTGGCAATAATACATACCCCACACTGTGCTCAAATCCCTGGTTATGAAAGTCAGTCCAATGCCTATTTGGTGGATCTTTTGACATGCAAGTACTGTTCCCTGAGGAAGCAAGCCTCTTGCAGCACTGTCTCTCTCATCCTTTCTTTGTTTCCCATACTCTACATGCTTCTCAGGAAAATTATAGCATGAAAGACACAGGAGAAACTGAAACTGTAATGAAAAAGTCAGCTGTAAACAGCATACCTGACACAATGACTACAGTTAAAGGGCCTTGTTTTATGAAGATAACAAGGTTCGGGTTCAATGCTCTGACTAGGGCTGAAACAAACATTCAGGCACCAACCAGACGAGTCTCAAATTAGTACCGAGGCCAACTAAGGACCCACAAACGCTCTTTCCCAGGTGATATAATCTGCAAATAAATCACGTCCAAGAAAGCTGAGTAAAAGTTTAAATACATTATGAGTTAAGACTTTTAAGCCAAGAACGTACAATCATACTCTGTCTGTAGCCAGAGGGGTTTGATCTCACCTCAGAAACAGCCTTCCATGTAACAAAATACTAAAGAGGCTTCCAAAAATTTTACCACTGGAGCCAAAATGTCTTTCATCGCATTAGCAAAGTGCTACAAACTCCTTGAAGAGGAGACACTATATTTATTCAAAATGCTGTCATCTAGATGCTGGTATTTACTAGATTTTATTTCATAACGTTTTTTTTCCCAAGCAAACTAGCTGAATTGAATTTCAAAACCGAGCTTTCTTTTTGGTGGTAGTTGTGGGGAATGGGGAGGTTGAAGAGCATCAAATCAAAATCTAATGAAGTTTCTAATGATCAAATAAATAATCACTTGACATTTATTGCCATGCTTGGCAATCTGCAGAAATGGAATAGAGCAGAGATGCCGAAAGCCCCATTTCCCATAGATTTACATTATGCTACCACACAGAATTAAGCTGACATAAGCTCTTTAAGACCAACTAAAGCAGCAGATTTTCCACAACTTGTTTAGATTTTTTTTTCCCTTCTCCATGATCCCATATTCCCTGAGTAACTCTTTCTATCCATTTTCGATTCCTTATTCTTTTGAGAGGCCTGCTGGAGCCTTCTCTTCATGTCATTTCAGGCTATAACCCTGCAGTTCGAGTTTATCTTAGCTGTAAAATGCAACAGTAATTCATATGCTCCCTTACTCCAGCCTCCTCCGAGGCACTGGCTGCCAGCTGTCTACCCAGCAGTTTAAAGAAAGAGCTGTAATGAGCGAGAGGGCAGCGGGGGAGGGGGCGGCGACACATCAGAGTGCTTTATTTCTGCTTCCTTAGTGAGCACCAGAGCCACATAAATGGCATTTTCTGGGGCTGACTGACAGCGCCATAACCTCCTTCCTCCCCTCCCGCCCCCTCTCCCGCTCCCGCCTCACACCAGCCTTGTGGGGACAGGTTTTCTTGTTTCTTCCTTTCATTTCGGAGGCAAGGAGAACAGAGTGGAAAGATGAGAGGAAACCTGGGGCAGCTGTGATGTGGTGTGGGTTACACCTTGCTCCTCTGTATCAAGAACATGTTCTTGAAGCTGCTGCAAGACAAAGATTCCAGCAGCTTAATGCACTCCACACTGTTAGATTTTAGCTGGACTATTGTGGGTATATTTTTTGATGTGATTCAATGGAGGTTTCTTTTCTTCTTAAAAATATTTCAGCAGTAGGCTTATTTGCCACATTTTTTTAAATAGGGCACAGTCACTTTTGTCTCAAACCTAAAATCTGCCCCCTTGGCACATTATTTCTTCAATTGGAGGGGATAAAATATGTCCCCTTTCATGCACAGTAGCATATACAACAAGTTCAGAGAGTACGATTCAGCACAAAGCAGTCACAAAGCATTTTCTCCTTACACTGCTAAAAATCATATGGTTCTTTTTTGCCAGTTCATTGAAAAAAAAGCCCCATTGGACAAAAGGGAATTATATGTATATATGTTGCTGTGCAGGATATAAAGACATGCCCTGTTAAGGGATCCGATTCCTTTCCCATGATATTTCTGAATGTGTTGACTATTAACATCTCCAAAGAAGACCTTATCAGTTGAGGTTTCATCTCTCCCACATCTCCCTTCAGCTTTGTGTAATTTCAGTTTGTTTCCCAAACTGATATATCTCAGCAGACTTAGGCAGAGCAAAAGCAATGAGCTGTGTTGAACGAGGCTGAGCTCCAGATCAGTGGCATGCTGTCTGAAGGAAGGTGGAGTGGTAGTTAACTCTTGCAGGTACTGGTCCTTGATTCAGACACGACAGAAAGGTCTTTTTGTATTATCTGTCTTACCTTAGTCGAATCCATTGGCCACAACTGTACTTTCAACTGAGAAATGATTCCCCCATTCTGACAAAGATGTGATGTATCTTTTTTGTGTGTGTAGTGCCCATTAATTTTTCTTCTATAGCTGAAAAGTATAGGAAAGATTCTAATATTTAGGATAGATAAATTTACCTGAGGTTTCACAGTACATAGGGGAATAAAAATTTCTCTCTGATTAACATGATAGCTTTGTGATGTTTCATTTTAAGTATAATTTGGGGGGAATTAACAGAGAGAAATAGGAAAAAAATAATAGAGGTACTTTTTCTATTAATCCTTCTATGCTTTAAAAGATAAGTTAGTCTCTCCAACCTTTCTTCTAATTTCCCTTCCAAATGGTACTAGATTTATGAAGAAGAAAAGGAGATCGGAAAGGCTTGTGCATTTCTGGTGTTTTAAAAATACACAACACATAGCTGTTTTACTTTTGAGGAGTCACAGTACAAATGTACTTCAGTGGTTCTAACGTCTTTGAAGGGTAAGGAAACAAAACTTGCCACCACAAAATGTCTCTTTGGCGTGTGGATTATATTAAGCTGAAAAAAAAAATCAAGACACAAAAGATTCAAAAAAACTTCAACCTTTCTTTAACTACCTGAAGAATTTAGATAAGGGGTCTGTCTCCAGAATGGACCTATCACCAGAGGTATCTGCAAGAAGGTATCTGCAAAGAACAGGAGCTGGATGTAGTGGGGGAAACTACACAGGACCTGGAGATAAGAGTTCAGTGTGCATCCTACTGTTTCTGCACGACCCAGCAAACATTTATTTACCGAACATTTGATTTTCCGTCTTCATGTCAGCTGCCTTCCCCCCAGCCCCATAAGTTCCAACTCATTATCCCCAACATCCTTTTTTTGCTTTTAGCTGAAGACACATTTAAAGATGTCTTCATCTTTAAAGTTACTCAGTTTTTCCAGGTCTCTTCCATGTGTATGTGTATTCAACTTTAATTTGATTTGCTCCTGTTGATCTGTCTAATGTCAATTTAATTCTTAAATTAGTCAGAAGAACCTAGAAGGGTAGGGAAAAAATGTGTTCCTTCCCAACAGAAGAATGAAGGTCCCAGAAGTTCTCTAAGAAATAAAGAAACACTTTGGAAAATCCAAAGAGATAAACCTTATCCTACTTAATATAAGCCTGAAATAGGAGCAGCCTTCCAGACCCAAAGCAATATGAAACACAGTTGACTGTTGAATAATGTGAGTTTGAACTATGTGAGTCCACTTGTAGGCAGATATTTTTCAATAGTAAATACTGCAGTACACATGGTCCATGGCTGAATGAATCCAAGGATGTGGAGGAGGTGCAGACACAGAGGAATAACTATCATAGATTAACCCCTGAGTTATTCAAAGGTCAACCACACAGTGACTAGAAAAAGCGTATGGCAAAGAACAAGCAGACTTGCCAGATCTACCACCTTTTGGAAAATTCTGAGCATAAGCCATAAATCATGGAGCAGTCGCTCTTCTCATTGTTTTTGGTGTTGGTGGAGGTTTGGGAAAGAGGATAACAGTGATAAGTAATCATTTTTCTTTTAAAGGAAGGAAGCAGATGGATCAATGAAATCTGTGTAAATGATGATATACTGTAAGGAGCATTTTTAAAAATATGACTTCTTAAAACATGAAATTGATTGTTGATCCTTTTAAGTCAGCATTTGCTTTTCAATGATATTCAAACAGAGCTGATTTACTTTAAAGAAATTATCTTTACGCTGAATTGATTGTGCCTTTCAGTATGTAAAAATGTTTAATTCACTTTTATATTATAGACTTTGATACACTATGAAATCTCCCAATTAAACAAAACCAAAACAAATAAAAAAGAGTCAACCACCTCCAAAGGCAGAGATTAGCACAATCACTGCTTTCTAGAAGAAAGAACTTGTGATAATGGCAGAAGTTATTTTTTAAAAAAAAAAAAGAAAAGAAAAAAAAAAAAACAGGAAAAATGATGCAGGGTCAAAGAGTATAAATGATTTTTAAAAGATATCAGGTGTTGGTTCCACTGCAGAGTGGCTAGCAGAATGTAAGATTTTAACATCTCTGAAGCATGTTCCCCCTGGGTTCTGAGCAGGATCCCTAGAGAAACTGAATAAATGAATCAAAGTAAGTGGCATCAACCCTAGAAAATAATACATAAAGAATAATGGGATAGAGTCTGGGTAATCATAAAGATGACTCGTTTATGTATTTTTTTTTTATTTTTTTTTAAGTTAACATCCTTTGCTCTAACTGTGAATCAAGGCTTCTTAGGTTTATAAAGCAATATGTAACAGAGTATGAGCGAATACTTTGCCCGTTCCCAATCAGAAATCCCCCTTTAGATTAACAAGTCACTTTTAGCACATTCTCACTGTATGTAGTAGTGAATTAGCATTGCAATTTCTGGCATAGTAAACGCTAGCATCTAGACCCCAAGTTTCGCATCACAGGGGTTGTTATCACCCTTTCCTAAATTACTAAGTACTAATTTGACCTGATGATGTGACATTCATTACAAGCTCCTTTAAAAAAAATCTACATTTTTAAGTTTTCTTAACCTAAATACATATGCTCAGAATATTTACACATATACACACACACACACACGGAGTCTAAATTTGACTGAAAGTATTCTTCTTTAAGATGGAAATTTCATTCTGCACCTGAGTTTCATTTTGTGCCTAACTGAATGGCCACATGGAGCAAATGTTTTTCCTCCACACAGAAATGTAGCAGGTAATAAAGCTGTCTTTGTAGTAAACTGAAAACTCACTATGTAAAAAAGCACTAATTTGGCAACTATGTTAAATACACATTTATATAAAATAGTTCCGGCCCTAGCAGAGCTTATAACTAGTGAGAAGGGGAAAAAGAAATCTTACAAAATTTGGAAAATTGCCAGCAACAGTCAGCAGTAAGTGCCCTGTGAGTGGTATAAAGAAAAAGAGCTCTCAAACTTCAGAGGAGGGAAGCATTGTTTGGTATTTTGGGGGTGGCCCTGGAAGCATAGTTAACTGAAAGTTATGGGTTTAGACTTGGGAAAAAATAGGTCTAGATATAGAAGAATAATGAGAAAGAAATGCTAAGCAGGAGACAGGGGTATGAAAATAGAGAATGCTATAGAAAAAAAAGCAGGAACATGAAAATGGGGGGAAAATACTTGAAGTGAAAGAGTGAAAAACTGTTTATAAAAATACTACAGGTACGAAGTACTGTTTTACTTAATGTATATATAAAAGTGATACCATCTTTGACATCTAAAGATGCTTAATAACTAACCACCCTCCAAAGACCAACCCTGTTGGGCAACATGATGTAGTGGCCCTAGGTCCATCCTGGCTCTGTATAAACAGAACTGTGGTTTCAACTTTGTGTGTCTCACAAAACAATAAATACACATCCACATACATTCAGTTCAGTTCAGTCGCTCAGTCGTGTCCAACTCTTTGCATACATTGCTGCTAAGTCACTTCAGTTGTGTCCGACTCTGTGCGACCCCATAGACGGCAGCCCACCAGGCTCCCTCGTCCCTGGGATTCTCCAGGCAAGAACACTGGAATGGGTTGCCATTTCCTTCTCCATTAGATGGATCAAAAAAATTCAACATAAATTTATTGAAGGTTTACTTCAATGTCCCAGGCACGATGCTACTTTACAGAATTGAGAACATGCCCAGTGATTAGAACAAGGAGGCAGACTGGAATAGTGGCTAAGAGGATAAGCTTTAAAAACGTTTAACCTGGGTTCCAGCTCTTTGAGTTAGTTTGCAACCCGTGGACAATTTAACCTCCCTCAACCTCAGTTTCCTCATCATTAACATAAACAATAACCCTGCTTCCTGGAGTACTTGCGAGAAGTCTACCATAAAGTTCATGAAAAGCATATGTAAGTGCTCAAAAAATGTTTTCTGTTTTTAAGAATGGACCATTCCTGAAGTCAGCTGCAGGGAGGAGGAGCAGTCTTCTTGAGGCTGCTAATTAGACTGAAGTAGCAATAGCTCATTTTTGTTCTAGGGGCTTCCGAGGTGGTTAAGTGGTAAAGAATCTGCCTGGCAACACAGGAGGCCCAGGAGATACAGGTTTAATTCCTGGGTCAGGACAAACCCCTGGAGAAGGAAATGGCAACCTGCTCCAGTATTCTTGCCTGGGAAATCCCATGAACAGAGGAGCCTGGCAGGCTGCAGTCCATGGGGTTGCAAAGAGTCAGTCGCAACTAAGCATATATGCATTTTTGTTTTAACCCAGCCGTAAGATTTGCTAACATTCTATCTGAAGTACCTTCTTCAAAGATACTCCTCTTTGCCCTGTGTGTTGAATCATTATTCAGTGAAAAGTGAAAGTGTTAGTCACTCAGCCTACTTCTTGTAACTCCATGGACTATAGCCCGTCAGGACTCCTCTCTCCATGGAATTCTTCAGGCAAGAATACTGGAGTAGGTAGCCATCCCCTTCTCCAGTGGATCTTCCTGACTCAGGGATCAGGTGAGCATATTCAACTAAAGCATCATCAGTGGATTTTGTAATGGTAATAAAATGCCAAAGCAATCTTGTTGTTAAGTCACAGTCTCCTTAAAAAAAAAAAAAAAAAGAATGCCCGTGAACCTAAACTCTTGGCAACCCATACCCTCCTTTCTTCTCTCCCTTACGGGTTGGGCAGGCTGACTGCCAACTTGCTTTCCTCTTTCCAGTGAGTAGAGTTTGGGCAAGTAGAGAAAGGAACAAGAATAATTCACATGTTGTGAGAGTATATTGTGTGCCAGGCCCTATTCTGTGTACTTAGATGAATGAATACATAATGGACACATTATTTCAGTAGAATATTTATTTGGACAGACTATAATTCTAATAAGTTGCTATAAGTCACTCAGAAAATACCACGTTAACCCCACCTAATAATGGCATAGAAAAAATGTGGCTATGGGCAGAAAGGGCAGGGTAAGAAAATGAAAAGTAGAATCTACCTGTTTTATTGGGCTTCTCAAGTGGCGCTAGTGGTAAAGAACCTGCCTGCCAATGCAGGAGACATAAGAGATGCAGGTTCGATCCCTGAGTTGGGAGGATCCCCTGGAGGAGGACACGGCAACCTACTCCAGTATTCTTGCCTGGAGAATCCCAGTGAGAGAGGAATCTGGCGGGCTACAGTTCATAGCATTGCAAAGAGTCGAACATGACTGAAGCAACCTAGCACACACGTATCTGTTTTATGAAGTGATTTTGTTTCTCTTTAATTTTTGTTTGTGGTGGGGAAAAATAAGACTGTAGTACACATCCTCATTTTGAGACAAACAAGCTGTATAACAGCCTCAGCCAGGTGTTTACACACAACAAATGGCACAAACGTATAAACTGATAGATGTTCCCATGGTCCTAGCTTTAACACTTGGGCATTCTCCACATTGTCAGATATAATGAACTATAAATTAAACAACAGAGAGGAGGGACATTTTGAAGCAACTGTGACATCTTTGAAGTTTATGTGTTTGATGTGCTATGTAACGTTTATCTTCCTTAAGAAATAACCAGAAATAAAAGTAGACTTCATCCAGGAAACTGCATGACTGCTGTTCAAAACTGAATGCTTTAAAATTGAGGGATATTTTGCAAAATGAAAATAAACACATAATGAAAATGTTCCATTGCATTGGTGACTATCTGGTTTTGAGGAAGTTCTCTGGATGATCCTCATAATATTGCTTAGAAATACTGTAGCATGTTGAACATTTAGAATTACTCTCTTTTTAAAAAAAATTTAGACTCACAATCCATACTGATCATACAAATATTGTCTAGAATTGCAAGGTACAATTTTATACTTCTTGAACCAGGATTCATGAAACCATCTGAAATATTTCTGGACTTCAAATAAGAAAACAATCATATATGAAAATAAGAGTATGTAAATAGGATATATATAAAGATATATTATAAACTTGTAAAAGTAGTTCTTTTTAAAAGAAGGGCCAATCTGTTTGGCAAAATAAGATTTGTTCCACACTAACACCCTAAATTACAAAAGCCTGTTTTGCAAGAATTGTGGGACTCAGAGGGTAATTCTAATTCAATGCTTACCTCACTGTAGAATGGCTTTTGGAAAATACACTCATTGAATGATTTAAGTCTCACAGGCCCCAACACATTCTGTGTTTAACCAGTTACTTCTGGCCACAAAGAAATGTGGTCCCCATCTTCAGCTGGGAATTTTCATTCTTGGCCAAAATTTAGAACTCAGGGGCCAAACCAGAGATAAATTAATATAAATCTGTACACTAGAATTTCCTTGTTAAAGGAAAAAGAAAATGGAGACAAGTGAAGTTTGGGATTTTATTTCTTTTCTCCTTATAATTATCTTTTGGTTTTTTTCTAAACTGTCCCTTGCTTCTCTTCTTTTCCTTTTTCCCTCAAGTTTCCATGTTCAACACCATGCCTAAAGTCTCCCCAATTTCATTAATTTCTGTTTCATCATATTCTTCAAATTCCCTTTTAAATCCTCTCCCTTTCCATATTCCCAGATTCATTTGGGGGCCTAATGGATATGTGTAAGTATGTGTATATTTATACATATATGCACAGATTTGTAATTAAGATAACTTCAAATGGCAAAAGTTGTGGGTAACCAGGGATAGGGAGGTCATGGCTATAGAGTCTATGAGGCATAGTCTATTGATAAAAGACCCAGAGGATTTGATTGGAGGCTTCCCAGGGACAGAGGAGCCTGGAGGGCTATGGTCCATAGAATCATAAAGAGTCAGACATGACTGAAGCGATTTAGCATGCATGCAAACACACACAAGTAATCCTGGGGCTAATCTCAAAGTCAGAATCTGGCCCCAGGCCACTTGACTCCAAGGACCTCTCTGTTAAGTGATGCTACAGCCTTTTCAAAAATATCCGAAGAAGCATTAGTAAAGTTCAAGATTAGTTTTCAATGCTATACTTCTTCCAACACTAACTCACATGTAGCGTGAATGTCCAAAGATAAATGAGTTAATGAAATTTGATGCTCAACAGAAAAACAAAGAAAGGAAATGAATGTTTCAGAAAGGAGTTGGATATGTTACCCAGACTCTTAGCCTTAGGTTGAAGATGTGAAGTCAGGCAACACAGAGGAAACATTTAGTTTAGAATGCCTCTGAATTCCTTTAGTCCCTAAGGCCAGTTAAGGGGAAATGATCTGACGGTTCTGCATCTGCTAGTGTTCGAAGGCAAATGGGAAGCATTGCACCAGGTCCCCTTCAAGAAATATATAGTGCACACAGCTATTGTGAAAGTAAACACTGCAAATTGCAACCGACCCAGTCTGACTAATAAATGTGGAAACACCTCCAACATATGGGGAACTGATGCTTGAGCAGACACAGAAAGAGTTGCCAAAAATGTGCAAAAGAGAAAAAACAGAAATAATTTATTGCAAAGATGTGTGTGTGCTAGTTCCCATATTATCCTCAACATTTAATCTGTTATAGAGGGTTATATTCACAATGAAATGCTCTTGAGAACTTGCCTACCCTTCTTCCCGCTTCAGTCTTCCCAGGAAGTCTATGTGATGACATAATAGAAGTCTGATTAGCTAGGGAAACTTTACAGGCATTTAAACCAACATTACTGGCATGTAGCATTGAAAGACTCCCATATGGACTTCTAATGGACTGTGATAAAGTAAAAATAAAATTTGTGTTTATAAAAGGGTGTTATTCATAACAAAAAGAGGTAAAATAAGGCCAACCTACTTGCACTTACCCTGCTAGATTAAATCATAAATTACTGCAAAATGGATATTTACCCCTTTCCAGCATGCCCATTTTAATGATACTTGCTCTTGACCTTTGTGAACAGGCCCCTAAGAAGGGAACATAAGTGTGTAGGCGGCAGTGGTATTTATTTTGGTCCAGCAGGATTTCTATGATCCAAAGGTTGAATGGGAATATTCTTTCCGAGCCAAATGTGTTCTAAACCAGAAGTTTCTCAGACTTGACTCAAGCCTAACTTCAAACTTGAGTTTGCCAGAGGAGTTAGAAAGAACTAGAAAGAGGGAGAGGAGAGTGAGTGAGTGTGTGTGAGAGAGAGAGACCTCCTTTAAGAAAAACAGATTTAATCTAATAAGAATGAAGATACAAATTTCACTCCTTGGATTTCCCACATGCTTGGCAAAAATAGCAGATTTACTTACAATTTACTTTGGTCTCCTCTCATTCACATGCTCTTCCCAAACTACCAAGTATCCAGCATGCTCATACTGTCCTCCTAATGTCCAAAGACAAACAAAGCCTGATTTTCACTCCAGTAGTCTATTGATATCATTAATATCTTCTCTGTGTTTAATTCTGAAAAGCTTTTTTATTATGGGGGAAAAAAAATTGTTTCACCTTCAACTCTGAAATTAGGAACCTCTGAGAAATGACTTACTTTGCACAATTTTGTTACAGGATGGTATTTTAGATTGTTAAATGAATAATGACAAAATCATTTTTTTATCTGAAAGAATGCTTATACTCTAATGTAAATTCAAAACAATAAGAAATATTTGAATGTTAACCATTGCAAAATAGAATTTTAAAAATGGATAAAGTGGCATCAACCTTAAAGAGAGTGCAAAACTTTTACAGCATTCTGGAATGTTTTTGTATTCTTTTTCTTAAACAATTTGAAAAGCCAAGCCAAGTAACTGATAATAAAGGGATTTGTCGTGTTCATGTTCATGTCACATTCAAGAGCCTGTGAAATTATTTTGCATGGGAGTCTAAAATGCTAGATCAGTTCTTGGCATAACTCAGAAACAAGCACTTATTCACACTCCTTGCTCTCTTCTAGATATAAAAAGAACAGCTTTGGAAATGCTTCTGCAAGCAAAGTATCTTTGAGAGAAAAAATTCCTCAATTTAATTCTAGTTATAGGACTTAGATCAACTTGGAGATGTCTGCAGCTATTAATAACATTATATTCTTACATCTGAAATAGAAGTTTCAGTTTGGGAAAAACATCTTACAGAGAAGTTTTGTATTGCTTTTAAGAGAAAACATAACTGAACCACGCTCTTCACAGTTCAGATTCTGCGATGTGTGAGCAATGAAAAGAACCTCTGTAGCCAAAAAGTACCTAGATGATGTGACCAAATCTTTCTTCCCTGTGACTTTAAGTTCCCCTTGGGGCTTTTCACCTTATTCACCCCTAAGAAGTCTGTTCTCTAAGGCACAACCATTTGTTTTACTGTTCTGAACACAGTTGAGGAATTTTAGAAATTTCCAACACAATATATTGAGTATTGTGTTTAAAAGTTAATTTAACAATTAATAATTAATCATAGCTAATTAGTAGCTGTTGAGTAATAGTAAGACTGATAGGGCTTTGATCACGGTGCCCGAGGAAGCTGGGAGAGACAGTTGAAATTCAGATTTTGGCAGATGGTACTTACAGGGCAGGAAGGAGGTCACACATAGGAAGGGTAGGCAGATGGTTCTGGGCAACTACACAGTTCATGCTTTGGCTTTGTCAGCATTCCCTTTTCTAGTCTTAACCATCCCAATAGCAACAACATGCTGCTGCTTAACACGAACATGTTCTTCCTTTTCCCACAAAGGAACAGTTGAAATTCTTACCAGCATTCTTCCTCTAGTTTTAACACTATGTGATGATGGACTATAAGCTGAGAGGTAAATTGTGATATTGAGTGAGTGAAAGTCACTCAGCCGTGTGCGACTCTTTGCAACCCCATGGACTATAGAGCCCATGGAATTCTCCAGGCCAGAAGACTGGAGTGGGTAGCCTTTCCCTTCTCCAGGGGATCTTCCCAACCCAGGGATCAAATCTAGATCTCCCACATTGCAAGCAGATTCTTTTCCAGCTGAGCCACAAAGGAAGCCCTTGTGATATTAATCATCTCTGCCAAGTCTGCCAAGTCGCTTCATTCATGTCCGACTCTGTGCCACCCCATAGACTGCAGCTCATCATGCTCCACTGTCCCTAGGATTCTCCAGGCAAGAACACTGGAGTGGGTTGCCATTTCCTTCTCCAATGCGTGAAAGTGAAAAGTGAAAGTGAAGGCACTCAGTCGTGTCCAACTCTTAGCGACCCCATGGACTGCAGCCTACCAGGCTCCTCTGTCCATGGGATTTTCCAGGCAAAAGTACTGGAATGGGGTGCCATTGCCTTCTCCGACTAATCATCTCTAATATACCCTATATAATACAGCAAGGAAACAAGAGAAGATGGGGAGAAAATCACNAAAGTGAAAGTGAAGGCACTCAGTCGTGTCCAACTCTTAGCGACCCCATGGACTGCAGCCTACCAGGCTCCTCTGTCCATGGGATTTTCCAGGCAAAAGTACTGGAATGGGGTGCCATTGCCTTCTCCGACTAATCATCTCTAATATACCCTATATAATACAGCAAGGAAACAAGAGAAGATGGGGAGAAAATCACATCAGTAAAGAAAACAATCTTTGTTTCTAAAAATGTTATGAGCTTGTAGTTGGAACTAGTAAGTTCCTTCTTCCACTATCCAGTCTATGCTCCATTTACCTTCCTTCAGTAGCACCTCAGCAGATCAGCTTCCTTGCCTGGTGGTGTCAAAACTTCACTCGAAAGGAGTATGCCTGAGTAGACATTATATAATCTTATAAAGAAGAGGCAGTCCCTGTCCCAAGAGGACATTCCTCTCTGTTCAGTTTAGTTCAGTTCAGTTGCTCAGTCGTGTCCGACTCTTTGCGACTCCGTGAACTGCAGCATGCCAGGCCTCCCTGTCCATCACCAACTCCCAGAGTTCATCTAGACTCACGCCCATCAAGTCAGTGATGCCATCCAGCCATCTCATCCTCTGTCGTCCCCTTCTCCTCCTGCCCCCAATCCCTCCCAGCATCAGAGTCTTTTCCAATGAGTCAACTCTTCACATGAGGTGGCCAAAGTACTGGAGCTTCAGCCTTAGCATCATTCCTTCCAAAGAAATCCCAGGGCTGATCTCCTTCAGAATGGACTGGTTGGATCTCCTTGCAGTCCAAGGGACTCTCAAGAGTCTTCTCCAACACCACAGTTCAAAAGCAGCAATTCTTTAGTGCTCAGCCTTCTTCACAGTC
>SJYA01001197.1:2034054-2068971 GCA_006410615.1 Neotragus moschatus
AAAAGACTCTGATGCTGGGAGGGACTGGGGGCAGGAGGAGAAGGGGATGGCAGAGGATGAGATGGCTGGATGGCATCACTGACTCGATGGGCATGAATCTGAGTGAACTTTGGGAGTTGGTGATGGACATGGAGGCCTGGCGTGCTGCGATTCATGGGGTCGCAAAGAGTCAGACACGACTGAACGACTGAACTGAACTGAACTGAAAGCCAAAAAAAGCACTTGTCAGCTCAATAGTTGCATAACAGTTACCAGGACCTGAGCTGATTTGCATGAATATGCAATCACAGATGCAATAGAAGATATTACCTAATTAAACCTGTAATAATCACTGTCCTTGTTCCAGACCCACAAGTCCTCTGCATAGGTCCACCACATGAGTTAAATGTGTTGCGATGAAAATCTTTACTCATGCATCTTCCATGCAAACCAATTCCACACACTCAAGCCAGGCTGCTGATTCCATAATATATTTTATGTGTACTTTCCAAAATTTGCAGACATAGAAATCATCTTCTTTTCCTCACCTGACCCCCTTAGCTAAACTTCACACATACTTTTTCTAAATTTTTACTGATACACAGAAAAGAAACCTCATAATTGTTTCGTTGTGCAAGCTGTTTTCTCCCAAGCTTGACATTGTAATTGGTATTAAAATTATAATCTCTTTCCAGCCTTGTATGTGATCTGACTTTTGATATAGGTTTGGAGGCAATAAGGACTGGTGGAAGTGTGACCTGAGAAGCACTGTTGTCCTCTTCAAACATGATGACCAAGGGTAAGGTCAACTCAAGGGCTCCAGGCACACGAAAAAGACAACCTAAACAATGTGGGGGAAGAGTGGAGCTTAAGAGGTTGTGGCTGCTTCTATCAAGGGATCAACAGTGGGAAACAGGGGCCGTGGGATATGTTGAGATATCCAATAGCTCCTCATGTGCTTTCATTTCATTACTACAGTTATATCTTAGTTCATTTATCAACCAAAAGTAACATTTTAGAGAGAAGGGAAGAGCCAGCCAATTGATCAATTATATGCTTATCTTTGTAGGGAGGAATAACAAAGAATCATCAAATACTGCTTACTAGTAACAGAAAATTCAGTTCTACTGAATGAGAAAGACTCCTCAACACATCAGACAAGTTTTCTAAACACATGTATATAGTAGACAAAACCCTTCTTTACTGTTCTGTTTGTATTTATGTAGCAAGTTTAAAAATATATAATACATTCACAACAGGGAAGCTAAATGGTCCTGCTGATTTTTCTCCCCTCATATGGCAAATTAATTTGAAAATTGTAACTGGGAAGAAACTATTTCATACAGGAGAAGAAGAGTATAAATTCATTGGAAAATAAGGCTTAAAAATAAAATTCCGAATTAAATAACCATTTTATAATGACACTAGATGACTCTAGGGCATACTTTACTGGGTTATTAATACATGTCTCCAGCAGCTGAAGGCACCCAAGACGTGCATTAATAGACACTAAAACACACCCTGTCATGCTTTAATGCTAAATTAATTAAGCAATAACGTGACCTGTGTGAAGGTCTTTCCTGGTCCAGCAATTACTGAATGGAAGACATAAAGGTATTTTCAGACACTGCTTGACCAAGCAATCATTAGCTTATATAAACAAACAAAAAATTTTTATAAACTACAATCTGATTTTCCTTTGTCCCAAAGTTAATTTCAAAGTTAAGTTTAGGACAAAGAAAACTAATTTTTTAGCATTTTTAGGCCAAAGCTCTATCATTGTTTAAAATATATCCCACATATCCCCCTTTGAGCTTACAAATATAAACACAAATCTGATGACTTTGATTTCACACATTTTTCATTTGAATATAATTAAGTTGATCAGTGGGCCATAAAAGTTGACACAAGAAAGACAGATTAAAAATACACATATATTTGCTATAAGAAGCAAGTTTACACTCAACTGAGTTTCTCAATATCCTTACAATTTCTCTCTATTAACTCTTGTGTTTATATACTTCTTTTAATGCTGAATTTTTCTAAATTTAACTTCAGAGTGTGGAAAAGCTCTTAAAACATTGTCAATATTGATTCCTTTGTAACTGTAGACACCATTCTTCAAATGTAAATAAGATAGGAAAATTATAAAGCATATGGTATAGATCATATGATTCAGCTTTTCCCAATTGTGAACCAGAATTTTTGTCTCTTTTGTACACTGATGTATCTCAAGTGCATAGAAAAATATTTGGTACAGAGATCTCAGTAAATATTTGTTGTGTGACTGGATAAATGAAAGAATGATTCTATGCACTCTGTACTACGTTAAGAAAACCAAAGCAAAAATGTGTGGTTCTTGCTCTGAAGTTCACAACCTCCCAATGAAGGAAATAAAGAGCTTTGTAGCTAGCTATGATACAATTTTGTTATTTATTTTTATGCTTTTACTTTAAAATTAATTTTGATGCCTCTTGGGTAGGATTCATTCTGGCCACTTTGAAAGTGTGCTTTCCCTAGGCTGGATGGGAAATGCCATTTCAGACAAAGAAAAAAAAATCACAAAGGAACAAATGAACAAAGGACATTTTAACAGCAGTGTTAGGGTGCCAGAGAAGACAGGAGATGAACACAGACCAGAAGCTTGGACTTTGATAGTAGAGGACCTTGGACACCTGGCAAGAGTTTTTTAAAAAAGAAGAGAGCAGTTAACTTGCATTCAGTGTTGTCTGGGAACACATTTTAAAAGATGTAATAGGAGTTTCTTGATGATCTTTGTAAAAATATGACTCATAAAATGGAAGCCAAAGAAGCCAGATCAAAGAGAATCAAAGACTAAATGAAATGGCAAAAAGTAAGGTTCAAGAAGGAAAAGCATGGAGGACCACTCCCTCATAATTGAAATCATAAATCTGTACCAGTCAACTCACTGGGATATGGGAAATTAAGATGGAACTGAATGAAGAGCCAAGAAAAAGACATACATGCATCATGTATCAAAAAGTTATATACGAAGAAGTGGCATCACAAATCACTTTGGACATTTAAGTCCAAAGAATGGACAATTAAGTCAGTGATGCTGGAATAATATAAAGCCATAAACATGTCTCACTCTACAAATACATATACAGAAATCTCAGAGGGATTAAAAGCTTAACACTAACAAAAACTTTTAGAGAAAAATATATTTATTATATTATAAAGAAAAATATTACTTAAGATGTACAAAGCACAAATTCATAGAAAAGACTGTCATTTGACATTAAAAATTAAAATTAAAAAATTATTAATGACAAAAGACACTATGTAAATCAAGTTTAAAGAGAAGTCATAGACTAGAAAAAGTTATTTTCAACCTAATTGACTCAGAGCTAGCATACAGAATATATAAATAAATCGTATAAATCATTGTAAAGAATCCAATATAAAAGCAAGAATTTTATGAAAAGGTAATTATAAAAGAAACCTGCATATGCCAATAATCACGTGAATTGTTTCTTATCCTTACTGATTCTCAGCACAAATTAAAGCAAGGAAATACCATTTCATATTGATCCAATTGGCAAAACTGAATGTGTCTGGTTGCTAACTAGAAAGTACAGCTATATCTGAGAGAAATTTGACAAAATCTAATGAAGTAAAGATGTACAAACTAAAATACTCAGCAATTCTGCTTGTAGATATATTCAATATGGAAAATCCAACAAAAGTACACAATGAATCAAATGCAAGAAGGATCGTTTTAGCACATATTCTCAGTAAAACCTGGAAAGACACAGTTGTTACTGAGAGAAATAAGTGAATAAACTACTGCTGCTTCATCAAGGGAAATGCATTAAAGTAATGAAAACATATCAAATATAGATAAACCCAAAACACAACACTGAGGAAACAGAGTAATTCATCAGAAACTAGGTATAGTATGGTAGTATTTAAGAAAAATTATAACTGTTAATAAATATTAACATTTTTATGGCTACATATATGGAGTATAGAATCCTACTTGAGTATGCTCAGTGGCTTCGGTTGTGTCCAACTCTTTGTGACCCCATGGACCATAGTCCACCAGGCTCCTCTGTCCCTGGGATTTTCCCAGCAAGAAAACTGGAGTGGGTTGCCATTTTTTCCTCCAGGACATCTTCCCCTAATCATCAAACCAGTATATCCTGTGTCTCCTGCACTGCAGGAGGATTCTTTACCTCTGAGTCACTGGGGAAACCCCCTATTTTAAAAATCTCTAACTTTAGGACAGTAGTTATCACTAGGGAAAGAGGGCATAGAAATGGGAATGTAAAAATACAGATAAGATTATAATTTCAGGAAGCAAAAGAATGTCAGAATACTATTATTTCCTAAACCTGTGGGAAGAATACATGAGAATTTGTCAAAACACTTTTAGATTAAATAATTCAGAAATAAAAATTAAAAATGAAATACACATGATTAAAGTTTAATAAGTGCTATATCAGATGTCTGCAAAACATTCATAAGTAAACATTTCATGGTGCATTTTATATTACAGATATTTTAAAACCAACAAGAAAAAGGGCCACTCTCTTGGATCACTGAGTAGATAGGAGTCTTGTATAGTTGTGTGTCGATCCAAGGGAACTGGCAAGATAAGTATACGTGATCAATAGATATTTGTGGGCAAGAGTCTGGATCTCATTAATTAATTCATTTAACAACTACTTGTTGAGTGTGCACCATGCTCTAGGCAGCAGTCTAGTTCTAAAGATCTAAACAGACAAAAATATTTGCTTTCATGGAACTTACCTATTAACAGGTAGAGATAGAATATAAACATAATAAATAAGTAAAATAGAAGATCATATACATTTGCAGAAGAAAGAAGAATTGGTCAAGGTTACCAATGCTGGGCAGTCCTGGTGGAAGAAGCTTGAGGTATTACAGAGGGAGTGGTCAGGGTAGTCGCATTGTGAAGACTCTTGAGCAAAAATTTAAAGAGCCAAGGGAGAAAGTAGCCTGAGGAAACAGTCAATGCAAAGGTCCTGTAGCAGGAAGATACCTAGTTTATTCAAGGAAGAGTAAGGAGGCCCATGAAACTGAAGAAAAGTGGAACAGAGGAAAAGACTAGGAGATAAGATCAGAGAGGAAACAGACTGAGATCATGTAGGGCTTCATAGGCTGTTGTAGGAATTTGGGGTTTAGTTTGCATGATTCAGAGCAGAAGAATAATTGACTTTCTCCTGCCCACTGTGTTGAGAAAAGACAGTGTGGAGAGCAGGATGGAAGCAGGGAAATCCGCTGGGAGGCTGATATTATAAGACAGGCAAGAGGTGATGATGGTTCAGATCAATAGAAAGACAGATTGTGGGTATATTTTAAAGTCAGAAGCAATAGGATTTGCTAAGGAAACACATGCAGGGTTGAGGGGAAGCAAGACAGGAGTTAAGGATGACTGCAAGATTTTTCACCTGAGCAACCAAAAGGAAGGAGTGGCAGTTTACTGAGTTGCACTGGAGCAGGTAGAACATATTTGTGAAGATAGAAAATTTTTTCAGAGTGCAAAACAAAAATGTTCAAAATGATACCAGGCAAAAGTAGCTAGTGGAAGAAAAGGAAATGCAAGAGCATGAGTTGCTTAGAATCCGAAACAAAGCCTGTCAAGGAGGACAAGTTGATAACTGTCAAGTGCAAGAGCATTTCTGTTCAGTAGATGTGGAGACATGCCAGGCCAGACTGAATTTAAAAGATAAGTGGGAAAGAGAATTAGAAAGACTCAGCATGGTTAATTATTTCAATGAGTTTTTTAAATTAATTTTTATAAAGAGAAGCAGAGAAATGGAGTGATAGGTGAGGTTGGGGGTCCCACCCTTAAGTGAATTCTACTTGTCAAGTGGGGTCAAGAAAAAAAGATTTTAAAGACAAGGTAAATAATGGTTGTTTTTAAGTGGACAAGAATGTTGAGTGTAGAGAAACAGAGAGAGGAAAAAGAAACAGAAAGAGGTAAACGTGAACCCTAGAGGAGCCCTGGTATTCAATGAGAGCAGAGTTGTTCAGTCTACTATAGGATGAGGAAAGGCAGACTACGTGGATGCAGATTTCGCAGGAAAGTGGTAGATATGAGGATGGAATGTATGGCTTCCTCTGCGGCTCAGGTGGTAAAGAATTCACCTACAATGCAGGAGACCTGGATTCCATCCCTGGGT
Source organism: Neotragus moschatus (assembly GCA_006410615.1). NCBI lineage: Eukaryota > Metazoa > Chordata > Mammalia > Artiodactyla > Bovidae > Neotragus > Neotragus moschatus. The sequence goes on from SJYA01001197.1 coordinate 2,040,207, forward strand.
TGGGAAGATCCTCTGGAGGAGGGCACAGCAATCAACTCCAGGATTCTTGCCTGGAGAATTCTATGGACAGAAGAACCAGGCGGACTATAGTCCATGGGGTTGCAAAGAGTCGGACACAACTGAGAGACGAACACTTTCTTTCAACAGATTCCTTCTTAATGAAATACAAAATGAGATCTTCAACTGTGAGTAAGAATAGAGGAGAAAGTGTGAGAGATTTGAGGTGAGAGGAAATTATAAGAATTATTAGAAGAAAGTAGGTAAGGGAATGGATGATGGAAATTATTATTGTTTTTTAGACATTATTAAGGATTAACTTTTGAGTTAGTGATCATGAATTTAAAGTGAAACCAGGCAACAAGGTTCTCCAGTCATGCTTAGGTATACAAATGTAGTTTATTTATTTAGGGTTGATGTTTACTAAGAGATTATGATGAAACAAAATACAGAAAATGGAGCTGTGATGTTTGTGACTTACAATGATTAAATTCAGGCTGGCTATGTAAAAAAGAGGGGAAATGAGACAGGCATGGGATACAGAAAAGATGATAACATCANCCCAATCTAGTATTCTTGCCTGGAGAATCCCCATGGAGAGAGGAGCCTGGCAGGCTACAGTCCATGGGGGTCACAAAGAGTTGGACACAACTGAATGACTAAGCACAACACACATGCATGTATTATCTCACTTAACAAAATGCCACGAGAGGAGGGTAATTCCAGGACTGGGAAAGCAAACATATCTTCAAAGACTAATTCTTTCTGTTTTATTTACTTCCCCAGAGTTTTGACTTGTTTTAAGTTTTATCTGTTCCAGACACTCATGTGGCTATCTCAACTCCAGGAATCACATCCAGAAACAATGTTACAATGAAGAAAAGGAAATATTCCTTTATTTGTCTTTTGCACAAGTGAGGAATCTTTCTGGAATTGCCTAAACATCTTATTGGCCAGAATCTGTCACATGATCACAACCTGATCAATTAATTATCACGGGACATAAAGGCACTAAGTGGCTTTAAGATTCTTCCTTAGCGATTCTTTTCTAGAAGTTCTTGAACATGCTTTAATGAGGAAAAAATGTCAGGGGACTGACAATGAGGAATAAGATGGAAATGACTACTGGTTAGATGAGAACTTATGTCTTTCACAGAGTGTGAGAAATACTTTTGCTTTCAAAAACTTCATGGATCATAAAGTATTGAAAAAACACAGGGTTAGAGAGTCAGAGCAGACAATATTTACCTGTCAGTAGTCATGTAACCTTTTTTTAGTGTATTTAGAAGAATTAATGTCTTTCTTTATAATCAAATGACAAAGTCTTAGTTTTTTGAACAAATACAAAGAAGGCCTTGGAGCAAAAAGTGACCATCCTAACAAAATGCAATGAGATAAAAGGTATGGACACATAAGATCCAAATAGCAAAGATATCATTGCCATATATGTCCTCCTAAGGGTTTATCACGGAGAAGGCAATGGCACCCCACTCCAATACTCTTGCCTGGAAAATACCATGGACGGAGGAGCCTAGTGGGCTGCAGTCCATGGGGTCACTGAGGGTCGAACACGACTGAACGATNATAGCAAAGATATCATTGCCATATATGTCCTCCTAAGGGTTTATCACGGAGAAGGCAATGGCACCCCACTCCAATACTCTTGCCTGGAAAATACCATGGACGGAGGAGCCTAGTGGGCTGCAGTCCATGGGGTCACTGAGGGTCGAACACGACTGAACGATTTCACTTTTACTTTTCACTTTCATGCACTGGAGAAGGAAATGGCAACCCACTCCAGTGTTCTTGCCTGGAGAATCCCAGGGACGGGGGAGCCTGGTGGGCTGCCGTTTATGGGGTCACACAGAGTCGGACACGACTGAAGCGACTCAGCAGCAGCAATAGCAGCAGAGTTTATCATCAGGGCTAGAGGCAGAATAAACTGCATATTAGTATCAGGGTGCATGTGTGGGGGTCTTTATGAAAGGAAGAATACTAAAATTTATGTGTTATTCTCATGGCAGAGTCTGGTTCAGTCATGGTCTACATATTTTTAGAGTCCACATATCCTTGTTGGTTAAAGAATCCTTTAAGTTAGGATTTTTGTAGGTTTAACCACTTTCATTGTTGGTAAAAACTTAGAAAATATAAANGTGTGGGGGTCTTTATGAAAGGAAGAATACTAAAATTTATGTGTTATTCTCATGGCAGAGTCTGGTTCAGTCATGGTCTACATATTTTTAGAGTCCACATATCCTTGTTGGTTAAAGAATCCTTTAAGTTAGGATTTTTGTATGTTTAACCACTTTCATTGTTGGTAAAAACTTAGAAAATATAAAGTGAAAAACTCAAAAAGCACTGAGATGCTATCTGTTTCGTTTACCATTCAAATCCAGAGTTGATACAATATAGACAGATAGATTGGAGAAGGAAATGGCAACCCACTCCAGTATTCTTGCCTGGAGAATCCCAGGGATGGAGGAGCCTGGTGGGCTGCCGCCTATGGAGTTGCACAGAGTTGCACACGACTGAAGTGACTTAGCAGCAGCAGCAGCAGCAGATACATAGATAGGTGATAGATATATAGACAGAAAGATATTCTGCTGCTTAGGACAAAAGTCAGGAAGCATGCCAATTCATAGCTAACTTACCAAGTATATCTGTGATAGAAAATATTTTAATTTGTCCTTACAACAAACTGGTGAGGTAAACATTGTCAAGACTAACATCTATTTTGCATAACTGATAAACGAGTTATCTGATTTCAGATAGTTTTAAAATAGAGTTGAAGCACTATCTTCATTACAATGGCACAATTCTTAGATTTATNACTTACCAAGTATATCTGTGATAGAAAATATTTTAATTTGTCCTTACAACAAACTGGTGAGGTAAACATTGTCAAGACTAACATCTATTTTGCATAACTGATAAACGAGTTATCTGATTTCAGATAGTTTTAAAATAGAATTGAAGCACTATCTTCATTACAATGGCACAATTCTTAGATTTATATCCTTCCATAAATCCCTGACTCAAGTTTTGTTAAACTAAAACTTATTCGACATAGAATAAAAAACAATACCTTCCGCGTTCTACTTTCCTCAGTCGTTGTCTACTACTATTATTTTCCATATTATGCCTGGATTTTATTAAATAAAAGTTGAGATTACAAAACCCATAAAGCATATGTAAGTTCCAACCAATGTAATCAAATCAATGAAATTCCAAGCATGTCTGTGGCTGCATCCAGAATTCATCTCAGATCCCAAGTGATACAGTACAAATGAAATGGAACACTTCCTCCCATTCTACAAATTCCCTCTGAAGCCTTTACAGCAGGATGAGTTATGGAGCAGCAGAGGCTCGGTGCTTTGTACTGCGCTTGTTTTGTTACATGTGACACGTTGGGTCTATGAGAGTCTGGACTAAATTACGGTTTGCTCTAGCTTTGAAATAGCAAGCATTTACATGGATCAGTTCTTCCTTGGGGAGTGGAGGTGGGCAGACTGAATCCTTTCAGAAGCAGTATCATCCTACTAGGACCCAGGCTGAGGCCACACTGTGCCTGTTGACACACTGGGCACATTGCCTGCACCTATTTCATGAATTTTCTCTCGGCCCCCTTTTCTCACAAGCTGAATGCTGGAAAGTGACAGGTGTATGGGAAGACCAGGCTGGCTCAGTGTCTGACTGTTTGAATGGCTGGGACTTTCCATCTGACGGGATTTACCTAGTCGTGATGGATGGCAGCTAAAGCAAAGGAAAGAGAAAGGGAAGGTAGAAAGGAAGCTAACTGCATTACACCGTGGGGTTCTGTAAAATGCTCACCTATGAAATGATACGAGGAGCTCGCTATCTGACAAGAGTTGAGGGAATTAAGAGTAATTTGATTACAGGTGCTCAAGTGGCATTCATTTTCCTCTTATTATCTGAGAATCCTCCCTCGAGAGAGAGCACTAACCTTCAAAAGGAGCAGATGAATGGCTCTATTAAAAGCACTGTAGTTTGTTCATGGCTCTGTAGCATCTGACCATTTTATGAACCCAGTGGAATTGTAAATAGGATACAGAAGAGAGGAAATGTCTTCCTCAAACAGTGTACAGATGACTCTATCTGTCTTTAGTGATTTGTAATCCTGAAAGAGAGTTTGCACATGGACAGAATAACGTGGAACAGTGATATCTGCTTCCACTCCTCAGAGCCCCCAACCCTGAGCATATCTCTTAAAGGTCAAGTATTTCAATACCCTATTACATAAAATTGTGATCGTTTCTTATAAAAAACAAATGAACAAAATGCCTGTTAGATATACTTTATATATTTGGTGCATTTTAAACTCAGTTAAACATAAATCTCTAGGTATATTTTGCTATCTACTTTCAAATACAATTTTTGCAATAGTGACAACTATGAATGGAAACTATCTTACCTAAATGATTCATAAACAAACCTCACTGGTTTACCTATAGTGAAATCATATGACAATACTAACTTTCCCTCCTCTAGTAAAAAGCAGGACTAATAAAACTTATTTAAAACTGTGTCTCCACTATTGGTTTTACTCTTAGTTTATGTTATCTTAATTTAGAAGAAAAAGTAAACATTTCATTGGTGTTAAAACTTGTTCAACAGCTCCCTTCTGATGCGTCACCGAAGAAGGTAAACTAATATGTATATGTTATCAACAAGAGTGAGAACTCGGATACCAACCTACATCATATGGAGGAGTGCTCCAGCATTCAAGAAAGTCAGAACTAAGAATTTACCTGAGATATAAATACCTGTGTAAGCTCACTTATTCTCTTAAACAAACCCGGAATTGGGATAAAATCTAATATCTTAAAATCCTGGTACTAGAAGTACAGAAGCAAAGTGTCCATCTTTAATCAAAGTACATTAAGTGTATATAAACTATAATTATTATTTAAATACATTAACCATAAAACCTGCTATAAATGTGTACATTTATATACACTGAAATTAACGTATCTAAAGGTGGTAACTGTATCAAAAAGATTCAGTTTAAGATTACTCAATATTTTTACTACCCAAAAACTAGCTCTGAAACTTTCTAGATGTCTTCAAAATTTGTAATATTTTATTTAAAACATTACAGATAGAGCCAAAAGCTAAAAAATTAATATTTGGCCAAAGAATGAGATGGGTAGCACAAAAAGATGATTGAATTTCATTTTGAAACAATAATAATGATACTACCCTTTATTAAGCATAATCTGTGTTAACGTGAGTCCAAAAATATTTTCATAATTTAAGAAAATCACATACTGTGTACTAACCTTATAAAGAGTCATTACTTATACTACTTGTATGATTCACATACATGAATGTTCAAGAGATCACACATAGGTAATTATTTAATTCAATTGGTTATATAATCTAAATAGTATAAATATTAGATTATTTTCCCAAACTACTTAAAAAGTTACTGCCTACTGTAAAAATTTAGTTTAAACCAAATAGTAATATTGGTGGTTTTTTTTTTTTTTTTCACTACAGCTTACTTCTAGTAAATGTTTAATATTTAGTGATTATCTACTGTAAGAGCTTTCTTCTTACTATCATACTTACTTCCCACAATGGACTATCATTGTCTTCATTTTACAAATGAGAAAACTGAGGCATAAAAAGATTAAGAAACTTGCCCATGGGTTTAGGAGCCTCTTTAGCAACCATAAAGGCCTTTATCTTCACTGTACAACTGATGCTACTTCATTTCTCATAGGAAACAAATGAAATTAATACAGTATGATTAGTCTTTTGTTCAAAGGTCACACTAAAATCTGTATCTTTCTTAGAAGGGAGAGATTTCATTTTCATTATTAAGAGTAGGATATCTAATGTCTGTGAGTTTTCTGTAGAGGGAAAAATCTCTTTTCAGAAAAGGTAAAAAAAAAGTATGTGATTTTAAGATTATTACTGTAAATTATAGAGACTTGTCCATTAAACTTGCCTCAAATGAGAAAAATGGAGTGATTTGTTGTCATCACTGCCATTTATTTATATACCAAGAGAGGTTACAAAAGCAAAGGACAACCTTTTTTCTCAAAAGCACGTAACCTGTTGTAGTCAAATTCTTCACATCTCCAATATCTAAAAGATGGTGGCACATATGAAAGTTAAATGACTTCCCATAAGTTCAGGGATGAAACTAGAGTAAAAATATCTGATGTTTCATTATTATTATTATTATTTTTAGTTTTGGTGTTCTGAAATGTCCACTTTGTTGCTCATGTAAAGAACAGAAAGTTCAACTTTGCCCTGTAAATGAAATCATTCTCACTTTTGTCCAGGACCTAAAAATTCAAAGTCATCAACAAGTTGAATGGCATAGCTGGGTGTGAATTTTCTGACTCCAGAAACATACTTTTCATTCCTGTGTTACAGTGACTGACTCTTCTATAGCAGTATAATCGGGTAGTCATTATTGATTCAATTTCAGGGTAATAAATGGCAAGCAAATAACTTGCCATTTTTATCCACTAATTCAATGATGATACATGGATTCTAGCTCTGTTCTTCAGGACTCTTACTACTATACCACTATTTCTGATTAGCAATCTCATTATTAGGGAATTGATTTCCCTGGAGACAGATATGGCAACCCATCCTTGGTTCTTGCCTGGAAAATTTGATGGACAAGTTACAGTCTGGCAAGTTACAGTCATGGGGTCACAAAGAGTCCGACACAACTGAGCAACTAACACTATTAGGGAACTGACATTCATTTAGTGTCTATTATGTGCCAGGCTTGGGTTATATATTTTATTCAAAATACTGTATCTATAAAATAACAGAATAAAACAAAATTCCTTGGGGAAGTTATTGTTAAGGAGGAAGAACATTTTCTCTACTATTCTATTTTCTTTTCTCCTTGAGCCCAACGTCCAAGGAGCTGTAGCTGCCCAGATGCAGGAGGGCCTAGAGGAGCTATCCCACGTTGAAGGTCAGGAAGGGCGGCAGTGAGGAGATACCCCTCATCCAAGGTAAGGAGCAGCAGCTGCACTTTGCTAGAGCATCTGTGAAGAGATACCCCACGCCCAAGGTAAGAGAAACCCAAGTAAGATGATAGGTATTGCAAGACGGCATCAGAGGGCAGACGCACTGAAACCATACTCACAGAAAACTAGTCAATCTAATCACCCTAGGACCACACCCTTGTCTAACTCAATGAAACTAAACCATGACCGCAGGGCAACCCAAGATGGGCAGGTCATGGTGGAGAGGTCTGACAGAATGTGGTCCATGGAGAAGGGAATGGCAACCCATTTCAGTATTCTTGCCTTGAGAACCCCATGAACAGTATGAAAAGGCAAAATGATAGGATACTGAAAGAGGAACTCCCCAGGTCAGCAGGTGCCCAATATGCTATTGGAGGTCAGTGCAGAATTAACTTTAGAAAGAATGAAGGGATGGAGCCAAAGCAAAAACAAAATCCAGCTGTGAATGTGACTGGTGATAGAAGCAAGGTCTGATGATATAAAGAGCAATATTGCATGGGAACATGGACTGTCAGGTCCATGAATTAAGCCAAATTGGAAGTGGTCAAACAAGAGATGGCAAGAGTGAATGTCGACATTCTAGGAATCTGCAAACTAAAATGGACTGGAATGGGTGAATTTAACTCAGATGACCACTATATCTACTACTATGGGCAGGAATCCCTCAGAAGAAATGGTGTAGCCATCAAGGTCAACAAAAGAGTCCGAAATGCAGTACTTGNGACTGAAGTATACAGCATCTCCAGCTAAAGACAAAAGGACATTGGGGTATGGATTTGAGACTTCAAAAATGAGCAAGGCAATTCACACAGAGGTGAAAAAAAATAAATGTTTGGTAAACAAATGTGTGCTAGGCTATGCAAAGATAACGAGACATAGAGGAATTTTAACACACGTTGGTAACTTCCTCCCTGTCTTCAGACCTAGTTTATACCTCATAGTACAATTATCTATCATGATAGCTCCCTTTTTGGAACAGGTTCTCTATTTGCATTCTTTTAGGCAGTTAGTTCAGTTCAGTCGCTCAGTTGTGTCCAACTCTTTGTGACCCCATGGACTGTAGCATGCCAGGCTTCCCTGTCCATTACCAACTCCCAGATTGGCTTCCCTGGTGGCTCAGAGGTTAAAGCGTCTGCCTGGAATGCGGAGACCTGGGTTCGATTCCTGGGTCTGGAAGATTCCCTGGAGAAGGAAATGGCAACCCACTCCAGTCTCTTGCCTGGAGAATCCCATGGAGGGAGGAGCCTGGTAGGCTACAGTCCATGGGGTCGCAAAGAGCCGGACACGACTGAGCAACTTCACTTCACTTCCTGTCTATTGAATCGGTGATGCCATCCAATCATCTCATCCTCTGTCAGTTAAGGGGAAAGTAAAACTGAGTCTTTGGGGCCTTGACCTCAGTGTGCAACAATACACCTCGAGAGACATTTTGAGCTGTGCTACATTATTATAAACCTCATTTTAAATGAAAGGAAACTGAGGATCAGAGGTAAGTTAAGAAATCTTTCAAGGTCATTCAGCCTAAATAATGAAGTCATAGTACAAAAACAACACAGGACAAAACATGCTGACCACCCAAAATTTTGGCTTTGCCTTACAATTTACTACAACTCCTAGTGCAATACTTTCAAAATGAAAATAAAAATTAAATAAAATTAAACAAAATTTATACAAAATTAAAAGCTAAAATCGAAGTAAAGTCTCAAAACAATAAAGCATTCATGAGTAAGGAAGTATAAATAAGAAAGTAAAAATCTATAGAATTTTAAAGAAAATCCCAATAAAAAAACTTCAGGGAAATGTAACAAGATATCAAACTATAGATAACATTATCATTACTCTGGTATGTTCCTTGGAAAACCTCAGTCAAAACATAAGAAGCTTAAGCTTAGTTTTATCTATGCTTTAGTCACTTGCTCTGAAAGGTAAATGAATAAGTAGAGAATTAGTCCAGGCCATTTCACACACAAATACAGAGTAGATATGCACACAAATTCCTGCATACATTCGGTTATATTCTGCATAACATTTACTAGAAACACCTACATGTAAAGGATCAGTGAATAATTTACTTAAAGAATGGCTACTGTGGCAGAGACATTTTTGATTCAACAACTACCATTTGTTCCTTAAGATTTCCTAAAACTCAAGCAGTTGTATGGACTTACATGACTGGATTCAGACAATGAACTACAAGCAGAATTAATGAGTGTCATTTCTAACTCAAAGCATGGAAGAGCAGGTACAATAGCTCCATACACTGTCTTCTTTTTGCTATAGGCAGTAGAAAGGTTCCAGATGGCAGAGTCTCAGTCAGTCTGAGTTCCTTAGTAACCATGTGGAGCAGAGTCTCCTCCATCAAACAGCATTAGAAATATAGCATAAATGATAAATAAAGCTTTTAGTGTTAGACCATTGACATTCTGGGGTCAATATGTTATTTCAGCATACTTGGCTTGTTTTGACTAGTGCAAATACCTTCCTATTTATAGACCTAGAGATTTAAGAGCTGCCAACAAACACAAAACTTCTTACTTATGCTGATGCCAAATAAACTCCAAAAATGTCCATGTTGTGGTGAAAATGTAAAATGAGTCCTATGCCAAAATTAAACCTTGTCTTTTCAGCACATTTTGAATTGCCAAATGATCTCATAGGTACTTCCTCTTTGAGATCATAAAAATAGAGATTATTAGTTCAGTATGAGGTATATTGAATGAGACACAGGACTATTAAGGAATCCATTTATTTAAAAAGTATTGATTGAATATCTACTATATGGCAAGCACTCATTTCAGTGTTGTACATCATACTCAACTGAGAAAAGTTGAAAGTTTTTTCTCTAAAGTCAAAAACAACACAAATGATGCCCACTCTCAACTTTTCTACTTAACACAATGTTAACAGGTCTAGCCACAACAATCAGATAAGAAAAAGAAACAAAAGGCATACAAACTGAAAGAGAAGAAGTAAAACTGTCACTATTTACAAATGAGATGATATTCTACATCCAAAACTCTAAAGTCTCCACTCCAAAACTATTAGAACTAGTAAACGAATTAAACAGAGTTGCAGGATACATGGTTAATTTACAGAAATCTGTATGTACAAAGAATGGAATACCAGAAAGACAAAGAAAACAATCCCACTCTAAATCATATCAAAAAGAATAAAAGACAAAATAATAAACCCAACCAAGAGAGTGAAAACTCCCAATGAAAACCATAAAACATTAATCAAGGAAACTGGAGATGGTATGAAGAAATGGAAAGATATCTCCAGAAGAACAATTAGGAAAGGACTGTTTGTATGACTAAGGAATAGCATTTGTGCTTTCCTGTATATTTTCTTAAGTGGCTGCTCCATTTGACATAACTGTTAGCAATGAATGAGGGTTTCAACTTCTCCATATCCTTACCAGTGTTTGTCATTTTGATTTGAGCCATTCTGGTGAGGAAGAAATGGTGAATCATTGTGGGTTAGATTTTCATTTCCCTAATGAGTAGTGATTCTGATCATCTTTTCAGATACTTACTGGCTATTTGTATATTTATTTAGTAAAATGTCTATTCAAATATTTTACCCACATTAAATGAGGTTATGTGTTTTCCAAATAAGTTACAAGAGCTCTTTATTCTCATATAAGTATTTATCAGATATAAATCCATGGCATGTCTTCACTCTCCTTATAGATCTTTGAAGCACAATTAAGCATACCAACATATGTGTAGTAGTAGCTTCAAAGGAGATAAGAAAGAAAAATAAACAGAAAAATATTTGAAAAAATAATGATAAAAATTTTCCACATAACATTAAAAATATTAAATAACACATTAAAACAGCTAATGAATTCTACATAAAATAAAAACAGAGGTCACACATAGGTAAATCAAAGTCAAAATGTTGAAAGCCAAAGATAAAAAGAAAAACTTGGAGGTAACAAGAGAAAAACAAATTAACTCGTATAAAGGAAGACAGTAGGCTTAAACACTGCATTCTCATTAGAAGCAATGGATGGTACGAAGTAGGATGACATATACAAAGTGTGAATAATAATTTTTTAAAACCTATCAACCAAAAGTTCTATACGCAGCAAAATCACACTTCAAAAATAAAGTAGATATAGAGAAATTCCCACACAAACAAAGATGAGGGAATGTGTTGCTTACAGATCTGCATTACCGAAAGTACTAAAGCAAGTCCACCAGGCTGGAGGAAAATGACAGTATGTGGTTATTTGAATCCACATAAAGAAGTACAGAAAAACATAAAATATAATTATATAGGTAAATAAATGTAGAGTACTATATAATTATAACTTCTTTATCTTTTTCCCTTAGATATTTAAAATATCTGTATTAAAAATTATAAATCTGTGTTTTATACATAATAAATCAGAACAAGAATAAATATAGCTATATTGGACTAAAGTTTCTAATTTTATTAGAGTATGCTAATTTTAATCTGAAAAAAACACATACTGTAATTCCTAGGAAAATCAATAAGAAGATAACTCAAAAATAGTAAAAAAAAAAAAAAAAGAAGGGACTAAAGAGTACATTACTTAACACAAAAAAAGCAGTAAAGGAGATTCAGAGAAACTAAATGGACATGAGCACATTTAAAATAAATACTAATAAAAAAGCTATGATATATATATATATATATATACATACACACACACAATGGACTATTACTCAGTCATTGTAAAAACGAAATACTGCCATTTACAGTAACACGGATATACCTAGATATTGTCATACTGAGTGAAGTAAGTCTGCTTATAGGCAGGATCTAAAAATAAATTATACAAATGTACTTATTTACAAAACAGATACACAGTCTTAGAGAACAAGCTTCTGGTTATCAGGGGAGAAAGGTGGGGAGAAGAGATAATTAGGGAGTTTAAGACTGACATGTGTACACTGATATATCTAAAATGGATAGCCGACAAGTTCCTACTGTATAGCATGGAGAACTCTAGCTCAATATTACAAAATAACCTAAATGGGAAAATAATTTGAAAAAGAAGAGTTACCTGTGTATATACAGCTGAATCAGTTTGTTTACACATGAAACTATCACAACATAGTTCATCAACTATACTCCAGTATGAAATAAAAAGTTAAGAAATAAAGTAAAAGAAAATAAATACCAAAACCACACACATAAATCCAAACATGTCATTAACTGCATGAGATATAAACATGTTAAACACTCCAACCAAGAAGTAAGGATTGACACACTGAATAAATATTAAGATACAACTGTACTGCACATACATGAGACACAGTTTAGATTCAAATACACAAACAAGATGAAAGGGAAAGAATGGGAAGATGTATAGTGTACAAACAGTAACCATATTATACAGGTAAAATGGTTGCATTAATATCAGAAAAGGCAGAATACAAAACTATTACTAGAGACAATGAGGGTGAGTTTAGAGTGACAAAATGATTAAGTAATCAGGAAGTTACAACAATTATAAATATATACAGCTAAAACACACATATAATTTGATTGAATTTATGAGATAGAAAATTAAAAACAATAAGCTGGAGAATTCAATGTTTCATCTCAATAATTGATAGAACAACTGAAGAAAATCAGCAAGAATACATGACTTGAATTATACTACCAACCAATTCATTCTGACATTTACAGATCAGTACAGAAATAACAGCAGAATAAATATTATTTCTGTGTGCACATGACACAGCCTCAATGAATTAAAAGGACTGAAATATTAAGTGTATTCTTCAACTCCAATGGAACATTTAAAAGTATAAAATTATCACTGATCACCAGGGAAATTCGAATCAAATCACAATGAAATATCACCTTCCACCTATAAGAACTGCTATCATCAAAAAGGCAACAAGTAACACATGTGGATAAGGATGTGAGCAAAGGGAATCCTTGTGCTCTGCTGGTGGGAGTGTAAACTGGTGCAGCCACTCTAGAAAATAGTATAGAGTTTCTTCAAAAAATTAAAAACAGAGCTCCCATATGACACAGTAATTCCATTCCCGGATATTTCCCAAAGAAAATGAAAACACTAATTTAAAAAGATATATGCACTCCTATCTTCACTGCAGCATTTTTTTATAACAGTCAAGATATGGAGGTAACCTAAGTGCCCACCAATAGATGAATGGAAAAAGAAGATGTGAGTTGTATATCAGGGAAATTAAAGGACACAACTTTGTTACAAAGTAAATGAGTCACAAGGATGCAATATACAGCCTGGAAGAATAAAGCCAACAATAATATAATATCTTTGTATGGTGACCGATGGTAAATAGCCCTAGTTGTGGTGAATATTTTATGATGTATAGATATATCTAATCACTATGACCAGGAACTAACATAGTGTTATATGTGAGTTGTACTTCAACAAACTAATAACCCTATAGAAAAAGAAATCAGATTTGAGTTTATCACAGGTAGGAGGTAGAGGAGGAAGAACTGGATGAAGACGGTCAAAAGGTACAAGCTTCTAGTTACAAGAAAAATAAGTATTAGAGATGTAATTTACAACATGGTAAATACAGTTAACACTATTCAGTGTATACCCTTACCATGCAAGTTGTTAAGAAAGTAAATCCTAAGAATTCTCATCACAAGGAAAAATAATTTTTCTTTTTCTTTTTGCAGCTTTGTGACATAATAGATGCTCACTCAACTTATTGTGGCAATCATTTCATAATCCACACAGATCAAACCATTATGCTTTTCTCCTTTTACTTATTCAGTGCCGTATAAATGATACAAATGTAAATTGTGTTTCAATAAAACTGGAAGAAAAAGACAAAAACAAAACTAAATAAATTAGAGATTATACAAAGCATTTTCCCAGACCATAATAGATTAAATTAGTAATAGCAGAAAGACACTTAGATAATCCTTAATATTTGAAAATTAATCATATACTTTTACATGATCTAGGATGTATCAAACATAAAGTCTCAAGGAAAACAAAAAAATCTTAAATGGAATGAAAATGAAAATGTATCTCATTAAAATGTATAAGACACAGCTAAAGCACTGATCAGAGGACAATTAACAGCACTGAATGCCTATATTTGAAAAAAAAAATCTCAAATCAATAAACTTCCACCTTAAGAATATAAGTACTGAATAGCAAACTAAACCAAAGGTAGCAGAAGGAAACATTTGGAGAATCCTCTGAGGTGAGCCTGGAAAATTAGCTTAATTAAATTAGATTCTAACCGTAAAAAATGCAAGTTTATTAAAAAGCATAAAGTTCTAAATACTATTCTTGTTTATTTATTTTCTTTAAGTGTGTAGTTGACTCTAAAGTATTTTTATCTAGGCTGTCATTTTCATCAGTTGTTTTCTACTAGAAATAACTGCTTAAAAGAGAGATGCTTGGGCTGATGAGAGTTGATGAATTGGTAATGGTACAGGAAGTAGGGCCATGATTTTGGATTCATGAAGATGGAAATACATCTCTTGTACCCTACTTGGCTATTCCATGAAAAAAATTTACATTAATTTAATAATGCTAATACTGCTTGTTTTCTCCAGCTTTCAGAATATATAGCCCAAACTCGTAAGATATAGTTACTGGTATCAATTTTGGTAACAGAAAATAGAGGATAATAAGTGGGCACAGGAGTTAGAAGGGAGGGTAATAAACTCATGCTACAGAAAGGAGAGTAAGGAAATAATACCAGAATTTGTAGATTTCTTAGAGTACATTATACATAAAGGCATAAATGGGATCACGAAAAATGTATTTATGAAAATACGGAGGACTTAGATATAGAGTATTTAAAGGGATGATGAAATTCTACCATTCCATTCTAGAATGTAATTTTTAAAAAACATTCTGCATTGTATTTCAAATTATAGAGATGACCTGAAGCATTACAAACTGAAGTGATTAAGATTATTTATGGGAAATAGAGCAGGGAAGTGGCAGGACAGGGATTGCTATTTTGCATTCCTGGTCCTTTCTTATCATTTGGTTTCTGTCATGTGCACCATATTTGTGTTGATTAAGTAACAAATAAAACAACAAATATAAAACCCACCAGTTCTGACTTTCACTTCATGGTTAAGGGATGTTTCACATCTCAAAAGAGAATAAATCAAACCCTATGCAATAGATATGAGTGTATTAAACTATTTCATGGTCTATACTTGTACCCATGGTCCCTTAAGTGCTGTGAGGCTAACTCTATGATATTATAGTTAAAGAAATTGTGGCCCAGATAAGGTAATGCTTCTAGCCAGGGAAACAGTGAGCAGTATAGCACCAGTATCCTAAGCTCCCAACTTGACCCCATGCTATATATGAAGACACATAAATCTCACAGATTCTCACAGCACATATTAAGGAAGAAAACCATACTACTGGAATTGTGTTGATCTAGGTTCCCCAGATGCAGAGCTTGGGATAGTTTATCCTGGAAGCAAGGGTAAGGTGTGGAGAGGGTAGAGAAAAGAGAAGTTACCGTTAGCATGCACCACTGAGATTAACCTTGTGGGCAATGAAGGCTCAGTTTTTTTTTTTTTAATTTATTATTTTTTAGTTTAAATTTATTTATTTTAATTGGAGCCTAATTACTTCACAGTATTGTATTGGTTTTGCTATACATCAACATGAATCCACCACGGTGTACACGTGTTCCCCATCCTGAACCCTCCTCCCACCTCCCTCCCCATACCATCCCTCTGGGTCATCCCCGTGCACCAGCCCCGAGCATCCAGTATCCTGCATCGAACCTGGACTGGTGATTTGTTTCTTATATGATATTATACTTGTTTCAGTGCCATTCTCCCAAATCATCCCACCCTCTCCCTCTCCCACAGAGTCCACAAGACTGTTCTACACATCTGTGTCTCTTTTGCTGCCTCGCATACAGGGTGAAGGCTCAGTTCTAGCAGCTCTTCCCTGAAAGTAAACCAAATACTTTTCAGAATTGTCAGTTCAAAGTGCAGGGACTCAAGGCTTTGTCTTCAGCTCATCTTCCCCTTGGTAGAGGGCTGTCGTGGAGGAACTAACTCCCTTGCACCTCAGGGCTATGCTGGTACACTTGGGCAACTACAGAGAAGCTCATAGTCAGAAATCAGAGGACAGAGGATCAATATTTGGTGGGACTCAGTCAGTGCACTGAAGAGTTCAGCAGAGATCTGCCTAAAATCAGAGGTTCAAGAGGGGTTATGATGTGATATGGAGCAACAGAGGAATCTGCTAGAGGGTCTTAGTAAAGAAAGGGACCTGACTTTGCTGTGTTTCAAAATGATTTATAGCCTGTTCTGCCTCATTTCTATTCCAATATATATTTCACAAAATAAGTAGACATTTAAAATGCTTTTATATATAAGTATTCCATTCCATAAAAGGGGGGCATCAGTCTTATGTTTGTTTACTAGTGATTTGAAATATTCTTTAGATATTACAATTTGAACGTATATATAATGAACTGAGTTTTGCTTGCATGCCATTATAAACACAAGGCTATTTTGAAGACAAGCACAAAAATTTCATATGCCCATATTTCTTTTTTGACATTCTGCTCCTCCCACAGGCTATGTTAGTCTAGTAACAAACAAACAGTTCTTTACTAAATTTTATTCACATGGATTGTATTGCTACCCACTAAGTGACCTTTGACACATGATTTTCATATACTGCATATTCATGGCATAGAAGGTAATACACACTACATGACATTTTATGAGACAGTTTAACACAACTTATTTTATAAATGGATGTTCATATGGAAGTTAAGCCTATCGGTAGATACACCACAATGATACATGACAAATATAGTACCACACAAAATTTAGGAGTTGAATATGCTTTTCTTTATTACATGTAAATTCCTAATAAAGAAAATGTTATTTTAACAAATATTTCTGTATTTAAAAATTTGTTTTGTCCCTGTAGCAGGGGTCAGAGGGAAACTACAATTGCTATGCTCTAGAAATGTAATTAAGAAAATAAAACCTGCTCTCCTAAATACATGAAGCCATCGGTCATCACAGGTATTGCCATGTTTTCTTCTTTCGTTTCTCACTAGTGCTGACAGATTGGCAAGATTTATCCAACTCAGCTTACTTTGCTATGATCAATGGCCAAGCCATTGTTAAGTGAGTTGACCCCTAAGCTCCTTTCCAGGTCTAAAATTCTACTCTTATACTAGTTTAGATTTATGAGGTGTTGGCTACAGCTGGAGGCATAATCTATCCTCACTGAATAGAGAAGTATCAGTAGCCTAGACTGTCACTCTATTTACCACATCACTAGTATCATATCACCAACAAAATAGAATATCGAAATAAAAGTTTTCAGTGACTTTCCTGATTAAAACAACGTGGTATGTACAAAAGAAGAAAATTCGACGCTTATCGATAGATCATTTGTTCTGCCACAAATCAAGATTCTTTATCCAGCATGATTTAAGCAAATATAAGTTTCCAGTAAAGCAATATCTAATGTTCATGTATTCTACTTAACTGTAAAATTCCTCTATATTTGACTATATAGTATAGTTACTTTTCTTAGTTCTGTTTTAAAATGATCGTGTATATTTTACATTACGTTTTTAAATGCAGTCTAACTATGAGCTGTCACAGGTCAATTGTGGACTTATTTGAAAACAAATAAGTGAGAAAAAGAAACCTAGTGGGAAGAAAGAAAGAGGGAGGGAGGGAGGAAAGAAGAGAGGCACCTCACCAAAACTGCACCAAAATTACTGCAAATTGTCCAAGAGTTTAGGAAATATTATAACTTTCCTTTAATGTGAGATAAGGTAGACACAGGGAAGAAACAAACACCCAGAAAGATGGCTGCTGAAGAAAGATTTTAGAACTACGAAAAGGGATTCTTTCTGCCCTTGTAGACTGGAAAGGTGGGCCTTTCCTAGAGGAAAATATGTACAGTGAGCAAATTCCACTTTAACGAAACATCATGTCTCTGTCAAGGCCATGATTATGAGATTGACATATTTAACCAAAACTAAGCTAAAGAAATGATGCTCACTTTTAAACTGAGTCCCCTTTAAAAGGGGGACAAAAAGAGGCTAGAAAAAACAGACCAGGGAGGACTTTCATCTCATGGGAAATGGCCATACAGGGCTCTGACTTCCTACACAATTCAGAAAGGCTTCAGGTAATCCTGAGGTTTCCGATGGCCTTTTGTCATTTCAGGCAACATACTTCCCCATACTCTGTTGGATGCTTCCAGCCAGAGCTGCTTGAAGTCCTGTGAGGGAGCGCTGGCCCACCTACCTCTGCGTCATACTTGGGAGTGTATGGCTGCCTTACAGGTGTCTACACAGCTGCATATTCTTTTAAAACTACTTTTCTATCTGCTGCCAAAGCTGTAAATTTAATGAGAGCACCTGCTGCCCCCTTGCTTAGTTAATTCACAGTGATCTGTGTGAACTAAAGAAAATTTCAGAAAAGCCTCTGTTCTCCAGTAATAAATTACCCTTCTCTACTTTGGCCTGAAGGGTCTTTGATTCATGTCATATTACACTTACGCTAAGCACTGATGACAGTGGACACGTTTAGTTTCTCTAAGTAGTGTTGGAGCCAGGGAAAAGGAAATGGCTACTAAGATTAAATGAAATGAGAAGATCAATTGTCTGCTTGAATATTGACAGCTGGAGAACTAGTCATCCTTGACCTCACATTGGAGGCATTTATTCACTGAAGAGTAAAAGCACTAGCTAACAAATTTTCGCAGTGGTGATTGGCAGAGTGCAAAAGAAACAATTTAACATCATTTATTTTTTTAAAAAATAATTTAAGGCTATATTATGGAGCAAAGACAGTCTTTTTAGCAAATGGTGCTGGAGCAACCAGATATTCAGATGCAAAAAAAAAAAAAAAAAAAATCTAGACACAGCCCTTATACCATTACAAAACTGAACTGAAAATTGATCATAGACCTAAATGTAAAACATAAAACTATAAAACTCCTAGAGAATAATAATAGAAGAAATCCTAGATGACCTTGGGTTTGGTAATGACTTTTTAGACACAACATCAAAGGCATAATCCATGAAAAAATTATTGATGAACCGAGATGGCAAAGAAAACAGGACAAAATCTTAAGGATCAAACAATCAATGTGATGAAACAAGAACACAAATGGCTTCAAAATAATAGTAGCTTAATATGAAAGTGAAAGTGAAAGTCACTCAGTCGTGTCCATCTCTTTGTGACCCCATGGCCTATACAGTCCATGGAATTCTCCAGGGCGGAATACTGGAGTGGGAGCTGTTCCCTTCTCCAGAGGATCTTCCCAACCAAGGGATCAAACCCAGGTCTCTCACATGGCAGGTGGATTCTTTACCGGCTGAGCCACCAGAGGAACCCTTAACATACACTGAAATAATTAGGAAGAATGAAATTCTCATAGAAAAGTGACTCTGGGTACTATGAATTTGATGAGCTCAAGGTGCCAATGAAGCATCCATGTGAGTATTGCTTAAAGTGACAGTGAAAGTGAAGTCACTCAGTCGTGTCTAACTCTTTGAGCCTCCATGGACTGTAGCCTACCAGGCTTCTCCATCCGTGGGATTTTACAGGCAAGGGTACTGGAGTGGGGTGCCATCACCTTCTCCAGGGGATCTTCCTAACCCAGGAATCAAACCCAGGTCTCCCATACTGCAGGCAGACATTTTACCCTCTGAGCCACCAGGGAAACTTGAGTATTGCTTAAGCTACAGTTACATATGTAGGAGTGAGATAGTTGGAGATAGTTGGGTTTTGTATATAATTTTCCCTAGAGATCTGTACAGAGATGAAAGCTGAAGCTGTTTGCTGGGATGAGATAGTAAACAGAATGTAAGAAGATGAACTTTGGGGATGATAACATTAGGATACAAACAAGAACAGAAAGAGCAAACTGAGATTTGTGAGAAATTATTAAGATGGGCAGATATCTAAGATAGCAATTTTCAAGAAATTCTTAAAAAGAAGTTAAAAGAATCATCAACCATAATGTGAAGGCAAAAGAACCTGAATTAAGAAAAAATAAATCCTTGATTTGGAGCCTTTGTGCATATGAGAGAAATTTCAGATAGAGTATTTGAAATGAAATTGCACAGCTTTAGAAAATGAGACAACTTCTACTTGTAGAACATTCTCTGAATAGTCTAGAAAGCAAAAAACAAAGATGCGAAGAAATAAGACTGTTAGCTTAGCCTAAATATGTAACCAGGCAAAGGAAAAAAAAAAATGTTGATAAGTAAAGGGAAAGAGAGGATAAATGAGAGCCAAGATTCCAAAAGAAGATAATAGAAGCAGAAGAAGGAGCTTCAGACTGGAAACAGAGCATTATTCTATGATAGGAGAGAATAAGAATGAGTCAAGATAATTAATGTAACAAGAGAGAAAAGGGATCGTATTCTCTGCTGCTGTCTATCTATTCCTAAGGCAAAATAGTTAAGAGTGAAGATGGCATGACAAGAGCAGCTGAGTCGTTAGCCCAGCTGTGAGGATAGGAACCTGCAGACAGATCTGAGTGTTATCTAACCTGAGGTTAGACAGCATAAAAATAACTGGAATTCCATTTGGAGTGAAGATTTTTAAGATGTATACTGCATAACATATATTCTACTTGTTTGAAGCTTGCCAAGTATGATGTTAACTCTTGCTTTGTTAATAAAGATATTTGGATATTCTTTACCAAAGAAAACTAAATAACAAAGTGCTCATTTTATTAAAATCATTTTGAAACTTCCAGGATTTTTAAAACCCAACTCATTTAAAATAAACATTTTCTTATTTTTCTGAGTATTGTTTTTCCCTCATGCAAATGAAATAATCTTGAATATAGAAAATAAATAACTACAGTGAAGAAGCTGAATTTACAGCAATAATGTTATTTTTCTGCTTTTAGGAAATCTTAAGTTTATGGATTATTTAAAATCTTTGTTGTGCAAAACTCAGCATTTTATTTCCAGTAAAATTTATATTTTATAAGGAATCAAAAAATATGTCATAATCCTTTGGAACAAAATGCTCACAAGAGATAGTTAACCTGTCGAACCTGTGAATAAATATTTCTTTGGTAGCACATGGTGGTATTCACACAACAATTGGGTTCCAAAATATGTTTTTTCAATGTTACATAAAAACATGCAGTTTGTGTAATGAACAACAATAGTGCCAGTAATCAAAGAAAATCAGGATTGTCAACAAGGAGAAATGATGTCTCCTAGCAACCAAGTTTCAATTACTCTTTGTTTGCTAACAAGCACTGAGATATTTTGTGCTGGTAGCTTTATTTCAGAGAGTAATGTATTATCAAAGACCATAAGAAAGAGCTCTTGTTTTAATCGGGTCTGGTTTCCAATCAAACACCTTGCAATTAATTTTATTAGTGTTTTAGAACTAATTTACTTTGAATAAGCCATAACTATGATTTGTTATTTTCATGTTCTAAAAGAAATTGTAAGGTAGGATAATTATTTGTTTAAATAATGGAATCATTGGCATACAGATGATACTCCAAAGAAGTAAAAATTTATTATCATTAATAATAAGATTAAACAAAACCATATCCCAGAATAGATCCCAAGAGGACCCTTTAGCTATTTTAGTTGAACTAGAAATAATACTAATTAAGATATAACACTGACTGTCATAGCAATAGTCACAAAGGCGATTTGCTAATGCCTAATAAAAACTGAATATTGCCAACACGGATACAGTATGAAAGAGTTGAAATCAGTCTACATTTTGAACATTACATATCAAACTTTAGATTCAGGACACCTGTACAAATCCCTTTATACCATTCTAATTTGGAAAATGACTAGAGAAACTGAGCTGCTTCAGCTGTACCTCCTCTGCAATTGGTGGGTTAGGTTTTTATCTCTTCTTTACATAGAGGCAATTTAGGAGACCTGAGCACCCCAGGAGCGCATTGTGTGAGTAGAACTATGGCTGCCTTGCTGCTGCTACAACAATTATTTCCCTCATTGGATTTTTGTAATCTGTCTCATTTGAACCTACTGAAGAGAAAAGACTCATGGAAAATAGCTGCACAAACACACAAACACAAAAGACTAGAGGCCAAGAGAATAATTAGCAAAAGTCCATATCAAAGTGGTCAAAGCTAGTGTTGCGTAGCCACTCGAAGTAACGTTTTCAGACTGGTCGTTTGGAGATACATTTCTGTTACTTGACACCTCACTTTTTGTTTAGTGACACTGGAAGGACATTCTATGTTTCAGATTTGATTCTGTAGCAGCTGAGAGCTATTCAAATGAGTGTTTGTAAATATTTTAGTTAATTTGTCTATTATTTATACTATTGCCTACTTAATAGGGAAAGATGAGTGCTCTGACATACATTTACCTCAATAAATAAAAGTATTGATGTAAGTGAACAAAATTATCAAACTGAAAAACAATAATTTCTCATTAAATGTTTCTTATATTTCTTATCATAATTACAGTATAAGAAATATGAAAGGCTTTTTCTTTGTTTCCTTCCCTGATTGCTTTCTTCAGCTACAATGGCTAATCCTCTACCTTTTTTGGACTTCTGAATATAAATGTGTTCATTCATGTCTTAACAACATCTATGTTCTAAAATCTATTATTACTACCTAAGCAGGAACAATAAATCTTATGACACTGTTTTAGCCTACTTCTAGCCCTAAACTGCATAGTTGACCTTGCCAAGATTGAACTATTGCATATAAAGAGTCATATAAGCATATATATGAGGTTAACTATAGAAAATGATCAGATTTTCTATGTACCAGAAAGTCCAAGGATTGTGCTATTTAAAATTATTATTATGGAGCAAAATGAACAGTGGTATATAGGATACATGATTTCAAAATAAATACATTTCCTGGCCAACAAATTATTTTTCTATGTGCAAGAAAGAAGATTTAACCAATCTAAGAGGAAGGATTTCAATAAAATGCCATTTGCAGAAGAAAGTTCTAATTTTACCATGTTTGCCCAAATGCTGTTTTTACAGGAGATACTAAAAAATGATCAAGCACAGTTTGCTTTTAAGCAGAGTTAGAGCAAGAGTCTGAGTGTGCAAATGCATCATCTTTCAGAGGTACTTCCATAGCCATCATTTTTATGGTTTTATTATGAATCTTTGCAAAAATATTTGCCAGCTGACTGTGACAAATATAAAATGATTTGTCTCCCTACCCTTGAGACAGTAAACAAATGTAAAAAAAATTTTTTAAAATACACAAAACAGAAAAACACGAGTCATGAGCTGAGACTTACTTTAAACCCAGTAGAACTGGGTCTTAGGTAAATTGTGTAATTTCTTTGGGTTTAAATTTTCACACATGTAAAACTTTGGGGTGTGTGTGTATGTGTGTGTGTGCATGTATTTGCTTTTATATAGAACGAGATTAATTTTCAAAAAATGTCTTTTAATTTAGCTCAGACATGGAAATGTTCTCTAGGGGTAAGATGAAGAGGGAAGGAAACTGCGACAGTGAATTCTGTGTTTCTTACTTGCAGAAGCAGGGTGTGAATCAACATGTCTGTGAGGAAGACAGAAATGCTTCCTTGACAGTCTCTTTCCACTGGGAATTCTGATGAGCCTGGAAGTTGCTGATTGACCTGAAAATCTTTTACTCTGAGTATAAACTAACAGGTTCCTACTTGTACACATTTATACATAAATATGTGCCTAGGCCAGAGTGTAGAATGAGTTTTTACTGGGGAACAAGTCATACAATGGAAACTTGAGCACACCAGGCTTCTTTCCAGACTGCCACAGCTTTATTTTTGAACCAGTACCAGTGCCTTTCAGCGGTGCTGTCAACAGAGCTCAGATAGGGTCTTGAACTCCAGAGAATGAATGAGATATGCCAAATGAAGCATAATTACCTTATTGACGTCATTCAGCTTTCAGCTCACATTTAACGGGGGAGCTTCAACTGTTTGAAACAGTGGGCCGTTTGTAGCACATTATGCAAATGATAAGACTAATCTTTTGCATTATACATAAGAGCTGCTTATTGTGCATTAACTAATTTATCTGACTATGCAGGGGCTATGAATGCTGATTTTTATTAAGCTTTTCATTAAGTGAAAACTTAGGCATAGCAAGTGCATATATTAGCATGTGCCTATCTTGCGTGGATAAATAAACACATACTTGCCTCTAGTTACCAAGTGACATTCTTTTGGTTGTAGAAATCATCAAGCATGATCTTTTTTTCAGTCATATCAGGAAGATGGGGAAGTGAGAATTAAATAATCAGAGGAAAAGACTCCTGTATTGTTAATATTCATCACACATATTTTATCATGGTCACAAACTTTCTCTTTAAAATCACAGAATGTGTAGTCTAAAGTCAATAATTTGAGTCTTACATAAGTACCCTTTAATATAGTGGTGACTATTTTTGTGATAATCATAAAAGGCAGATGAAGAACCACTGATCAAAAAGTCTAATTAAAGCACTTTAGTTTTAAGATAAGATTAATTCATTTGAGGAGAATAAAGGGAGAAAAGAGCAAAATAATATTTTTATTAAATACTCTCTAATTAACTTGGTTCAAATCTAGGCATACTCACATCTAGACAGACATATGAGTAATGCTTCATATAATGCTCACATAATTAGCACATTTCATTAAGGTACACATCTGTAGCCAATACAGACTCTCTACATAGTTCCTGTTCTTTTCAGTGAGTTGTTTTGAATTTGACCACCAAATTTCACAAGAGAAGATATAGCAAAAAACCCACATATTTTATCTGCTTTATTATACTGATACATATTTGATTTATTTTAATCAGTGGATATATATTGAGAATTCTCTATATGCAAAATTATTATGAATACTTTGAATGTATTAGTGTAAAAGCATATTTTAACTATGTAGTTAACAGCCCACTAATAGGAGGTGAGTCAGTGATTATTTTTATAACAGATTTTTGAGGTGAAAGGGCTAGCAGAAGTAATGCAAGTATCTTCGAATAAACATTGAAGTTTATAATATCTTCAAATAAATAGTATCTTCAAATAAACCTTGAAGATACTAAATAGCAACAGTGATTGGTAAAACTGACTGAAGAGGGGCAGAGAAACCTAGTATACCCTCCTAACTTCAAATTTGAGTTCCGAGTTTTAGCTTATTAAAATTAATGACCAATCAACGATGATCATGCATGAGAACGATTCGTTCTTTTAACAGTCAGGTAAACTAAAACACACATTATATATCCACAATACAAACCTAGCCTTGGGATTTGGCCATGAGCCCAACTTAACTGCAAAATGTTTATTAAATTATTAAAATTTATGGGTTGATAGCACTCTCGAGCAATTTATTATAGCTGTAAACCATTTTTAAGTTTTGAAAACACAATAAAGTTGATTTAATAATCCCCCTAATCTTATACATAACTTCCTCCAGAATTGTCTTCAATTACGCCTCATAAATAACAATTTATTGTGTATTAGAGAAACACTAAAAAACAAATACTTCATGAGAATTTCATCAGATTCAGTTATTCTGAAACATTTGCCAGGACGCATAACAAATTCACATGTGACCTCTGCACTCAGAAGAGCTGAAGTTCAAATCAAAGCCACAATGGAGAGTTCCTTTGCCAAGGATAATAACTAAAATCTTCCCTTAACTTGAGCCAGGAACTCAGCTTTAATGAATGCAAGGGCGAAGGGGTCGGGGAAGGGGGAGAGAAAAAATTCTAGTGAAATTCTCTCCACTTTAAAAACAGCTTGAATTGCAAAGCACAGATAGTCACATCACCTCTTTGTAGGACTTTGTTAAGGAACAAGCAGCTAAAAAGAGCAACACAAAGACAATAATTGTAAGCACACACTGAGGAAACTCAGGTTCAGTAAGTCATCAGATTAGGTCAATTCACTTACATTTAATGACATTTACATGAACGTTCCACACTTAAAAAAATAAAATTGACAGTAGTAGAGGAAGAATAATCACTATTATTAGAATAATTTAGAATCTGCTTCATATTTCTTAGTGACTCAATTAGGGCAGAATTATTTAAGAGACCTAGTGGGTTTCACAGCTTAGAGGACTTTGTTTTCCAAACTGAAACAGATTGTTTTTTAAGTATTCTTTTAGTATAGCAAAAGGAAAATGCATATATAGTAGATAGCTTCCCTAGCTAGAAGGAAGAGGAGGGGCATAACTGTGTCCTGAGGAAAGGCTATATGCCAGTGGTAGGAAATACCACATCTTCATTCCTCAGATATTTTAGTTTTGTGCCCTAATACTCATTTTAGGAGGCTGGAGGCTGAAACCTCTATTCAAGCAAATCTATCATTAACTCCATTTACGCTAAATCTACAGATGATGATTTCCTGGTCTTCCATAACCAGATACTGGAATGAAGTTGGCTCTGAGAGAACCACTCAGAAACAGGGAATTTCTTCTAAAATAGTATCTCTTTTTACTTGAGATAAACGCAGGATGTATCTTTTTCAAAATGGGCAAGATCCCACCATAAAACTTTAGTGTAATCAAGAAAAAGCAAAAAAAAAAAAAAGAAAAGAAAAAGCAATGACAACTTCATTACTTAGTCACACCATGATTAAGGCCATAGTGGCCCACTAGTGTCAGTTTCGGAGAAGGAAATGGCAACCCACTCCAGTGTTCTTGCCTGGAGAATCCCAGGGATAGAGGAGCCTGGTGGGCTGCCGTCTATGGGGTCGCACAGAGTCGGATGCGACTTAGCAGCAGCAGCAGCAGCAGTTTAAAGTAGAACTCCATAGAAGACAAAGTTGGGCTTTCATTTCCCTCTTTCCCTCTTATTCATTCTTCCCTCAGTGCCTGGTGCCCTAAATACTTGAATCGACTATGATAAATGTTATTAGAGGATCATGTCTAACTCTGTTTTCTTTCTCATGCTTGTGCCTGGGTGTCCATCCCTATACCAAATGACTCTGCCCTCTCATCTTGGCCACAGTAACATCAGGTAGACACACCCAGTCTAGATTGGGCCAATCAAATTCCTCTCCCTGAAATATTGTGCCAGTTAAGCATAAAAGGCTAGTCCACAGGGGAGGGAACATGGAAGGGAGTTATAGAGAGAAGAAGAGGTTGAAAACTATGATGCCATAGAGAGAGAGTTAAAGAAAATAGTTGCTGCATTAAAAAGAATAGAATACCTAGGAATAAACCTACCTAAGGAGGCAAAAGTTCTGAATTCCAAAAACCATAAGATGCATATGAAAGAAAATGAAGACAACAGAAATAAATGGAAAGATATACTGTCTTCTTGCATTGGAAGAATCAATATAATTAAAATGATTGTATATCCAACGCAGTCTACAGATTCAGTGCACTCTCGATCAAAATACTAATGGCATTTTTTTCATAGAACCAGAATAATTTTAGAATTCGTATAGAAACACAAAAAACTCTGAATAGCCAAAACAATCTTGAGAAAGAAGAATAGAGCTGATGGAATCATGCTCCCTGACTTCAGACTATACTATAATGCTACAGTCGTCAAAATATTATGGAAATGACACTGCAACAGGCATAGATAATGGCAGAAAATAGAGAGCCCCAAAGTAGAGCACTTGAGTCAATTAATCAAGCACCATGCAATTAATTTACAACAAAGGAAACAAGAATACACAATGGAGAAAGACACTCTCTTCACTAAGCGCTGCTGGGAAAACTGGACAGCTACACGTAAAAAGTGAAATTAAAACATTCTTTAAAACCATATATGAAAGTAAACTCAAAATGGATTAAAGACCTAATTATAAGAGTAGACACTATAAAACTCCTAGAGGAAAATAGTCAGAACATTCTGACAAAAATTATACCCAACATTTTTTGGCATTCTCTCCTAAAGTAAAGAAAGTTAAAACAAAATGAATAAGTGGGACTTAATTAAACTTATATTTTAAAAAATTGCACAGCAAAGGAAATGACTGACAAAATGAGGTGACAAAGTATTGAATGGGAGGAAATATTTGCAAATAATACAACTGGTAAGAAATTAATATCCAACATATACAGTTTATATAACTCAACATCAAAATATCAAACAACCAATTCCAAAAATGGGCAGAAGACTTGAATGGACATTTTTCCAACGAGGAAATGTAAATGGCCAATAGGTACATAAAGAGATACTCAAGATTGCTAATAATTAGGGAAATGCAAATCCAAACCACAATGAGATATCACCTCACACCAGTCAGAATGGCTGTCATCAAAACGAAGACAAACATTAATAGCAAATATTGGTAATGATTCAGGGAAAGGGAACCTTGTGCATGAAGGGAATGTAAACTAGTACAGTACACTGAAAAACAGTATGGAGGTTACTCAAAACACTAAAAACTACAATTGCCATATGATCTAGCAGTTCCATAAAAACAGCAATTCTAAAAGATACAATTCAATTCTAGTGTTCATAGTAGCATTACCTACTATTGCTGAGATATAGAAGCAACTTAAGTTTCCATCAACAGATGAATAGATAAAGAAGATGTGGGAAATATACATATATATATATATATACACATATATATACATATATATATATATGTGTGTGTGTGTGTCTATATGAACTACTACTCTGCCAATTGTATGAACACGGATGGACATGGAGGGCACTGTGCTAAACGAAAGAAGTCAAACGGGAAAGACAAATACTGTGTGGTTTCACTTATATGTGGAATCTAAAAAATACAACAAACTATTGAATAAAGCAAAGAAAAAATGGAGCAGTCTTACAGATAC